>BMAV01000745.1:144691-158495 GCA_019973955.1 Trichonephila inaurata madagascariensis
GATATATAAGTAATTTAAGTTAAATTCTTAATAAAAGTCATATTAAGAATTCTAAAATATCTCATCATTTCGAGAATCCCACACCTCTAACTTACGCTGAAACCCCACGATATGGTCAGCAAAGATCGACCATGTCGCAACACCAACTGTCAAAAAGACATTTAAGTTGATAAGTTTGCAAAAATTTAATATTAGGTAAGCAGGGGTCTACCCAAAACCGAAAAGCATGGCAAGGGGTCTATGGGACAAAAAAATTTAGGAACCTCTGATTTAACTCATTTAGTCGAAATGCGGCAATCGGTCGAGCTGGTTTGTGCTTAGGTTGTGAGTCGTGCACATTTATTTGTTTCAAATTACCGTTTGAACGAGTATTTGACAATGCTTGCTCTATATTATCTAATTTTAAAAGTCTCAGGTAGAGCCTACTTTCTTATATGAGCCCAGGGCCTCAAAAAGTCATATGACGTCCCTGATGATAAATACAGTTTTCTGGTGTTTTTTTTTAATGGAAATATATAATTGATTATATGTTTCACTATTATTCAGTGTTCATAGCCGGAAACCATTCATTTAACACAATCTGAAGTAATTTATTTAAATTACATTCGCTCAAATTACATGTTTATTACAGCTTTTGAGTGCAAAGTACGAAGTAATATATGAAACGCTTAACAGAACATAATTTATTCAAACTATTCAAAAAGCTCTATAAGTACTATTGTTATACATAACCGAAAAATTACTGTACATTACTCGTTAACAATCCAAACAAACAACAACAACAAAAAAAACCAACCACGCAGCATTTTTGCAACATGTCCATATCCTCCAGCATTCCATTAGCAACCGAATGATTAATTACATTTAAATTCATTGTAAAAAGGGCTCGTAATTATCTGCCAACACGCTGAAATATTTTAACTACTGTTACATTAATCCCATTACACGGCTGAGCGAAAATGAATGGATGGTCATTTCAATGTCTGACGCAGCACACAAAAAAATAAGTTATCGCATTTGAAAATGGGCCCTTCTGACTTGAATTACTTTGCTCCGGAGAAAAGTTGGTATCCTAGTCCATTTCGAGAGCACATTTGGCAACTAGCCTTGTGGTAATTTGATGAGGTCTTTGGTAAGCAATTCTGTGTACATTTCTTTCACCATTTCCTGTAATGGGCATAAAAAAGAGCTTCGCTGAAATGATATACAGGGATAAACTTCCCATTCCCTTGCCTACATTCTCTGTAAACCAATTTGCATTGCGTCTCGGTTGGAGGGAAGACATTCTGTCGATGAACTGATAGAGGAAAATAGTGGGATGCTCTGATAAAAAGTCGTTAAATTTGGTCTAATTTTGTATGAATACATACACTAAACGTCGGGAGATAAGTTGATATTTTGAGTTATTTTAATACCTTGTTTAAAACTACAGTGAAAATAAAGAAATTATTTGTAAAGTTGGTGATAAACACTATAAAGTTTTATAAACATGTTTGTATGTAAATTGCATAATTACAAGACTAAAACATGATTCAAGACACGCAATTTACATTTATATGCAAATTAAATGTATATATTGAAACACCGTATTAGTATGAAAAATAGATGTATAAATGATAATAATAATAAATATTAAGGGCACATGGTACGATTTACGCAAGATTTTTTAATTTAAGGGTTTTAAAAAGTTGTTTGGTTGCCTCTTATGTGTGTATACTATGAAAAAAAGATTTTGTGCTCAAAATTTCATAAAAAGTTAACCCATTAACTTTTTAAAGAAAAAATTGAAATTTGTGAATTTTTAAAAGCTACTTCTCCTTCAAAACTTTACATACACGCATAAAAATTTGTGATTTACAAGTACGTCAAACTATGTATAACAAAAGTTGGTATAGGTTTTGTGATAACATGATTGGTATTCGTACAATATTTCTTTTTATGAATGCTGATTGAAAATTCCTTAAAAAATATGCAAATTCTGAGCTAATTCATTAAGAAAAAGTATTACTTTGATTCAAAAATACATACTAACTTTTGTAACATGTACTATTACCAATAGGTAAAAAAATTCAAAGCATTAGGCACAATAGCAAAAAAAAGGCCTTAGCATTTAAATGAAGACAAACCAGTTATTTTATGTTTCTGAGATAAGTAAGTTTAAATTATTGATTTGCCATAGGAATGTCAATAAAAACGAATGTAAAAGCTATCATAATTCTGCATTTTTTAAGTTTAGAGCTTCCAAATTTTGTGAGTTTACAGAAAAGTATATAAAGAATAATTTAGGCTAAAAAAATTATAATTGATTTTTTGGCCGATTTTTGTCGATTGAATCATACTGTTATCCCTCAAAAGATATATAAATGTGAGACTAATCCTTTTTAAGGGGACATGGTACGATTTAAGAAGCCTTTAGATTTAATGGTACTCGGAAAGTTTTAAGCTTACCCCTATATATGTGTGTCATGTTAAACAATCTAATTTTTTAAAGGAATATTTAAAAAATCTTCAAGTGATTTTAAAATGATGCTCCTTCTGCAGTAGTTGACGTACACACTTGAAGTTTGATTACAAGTACGTTAAACTATGTATAATAAAAATGGTATGGGTTTTGTAATAACATGATTATAATATTGGTAAAATATATTTTATATGAATGCTTATTGAGAAATTTCCTTAAAAATGCATACCAACTTTTATTATATATATTAATAGAAAAAGAGAAAATATCAAAACATTTAGCACAAAATGAAAGAAACCTTAGAATTTTAAATGAAGATAAACTATAGTTATTTTTTTATCAAGATAAATCATTTTAAAGCTTTTATTTGCCATTCGGATGTGAATAAAAAAGAACAAGAAAATTATCCTAAATTTGGCTTGTTAGTACTTTCACATTTTGTGAGATCTATAGAAAAATATATAAAAAATAATTTAGGCTAAGAAATTGACTTAATTTTTTGACCGATATTTATGAATAAAATCATACTGTGTCTTCTAAAAGATAGCATATTTGATTAAATTTTATAAAGGATGTATGATTTTTAAAAGCTGAAATCTTAGTATTGGAACAATAAACAGGAAAACTTAAGCTTTTCGTAGAAATATAAATATAGAAAAGAACAATTTACTGGTAAATTAGATGTCAAAATTGTTCATTTTTATCTTAAGGTATCCGACTACGTTCGCAATTGTGATTTTGCAAAAGCTTATAAATCAGTGTTTCTCAAAGTGTGGGGCGCGCCCCCCATGGGGGGCGCGATAACCTTACAAGGGTGGCGCGAGCAAAAATAAAAGATTAAAAAAAAATTAATTTACTGTAATGAAGTAAGAAAATACTTTCTGACATAATAAGAAATACACATTTACACTGATAGAATTTATTAGTATTACTTCATCAAACATAAAAGCTTTCATTTCGAAACATGCATTAGCTATCTGATCCTATAAATAAATAAAAAACATCACATTTTGTTTGATATGCTGTAATCCCACGATGAGAGATTTTTTTACTGAGTTTTCCCTTTTTAAATCTAAAATACTATTTCAGAGAAAAGACAAAACCCAGACCCAGAGAAACATTCTAGGAAGATAAAAAATTCATCTGTTTGACCTTCGAACTTACTGCTATGGTTAGTTCGTTCCTTTTTTATGCTTTTATTTTTCATTTAGGGAAGTTGTAAATAATGCGCCTATACGAAAGAGTTATATAACATTTCGAAAAGCAGAGAAAACATTTTGAAGGATTATTTGGCCAATATTTATTTTTATGAGCTTTGAAACATATAAAGCATGATGAAAAACGTTTTAAATAATTCATTTTTAGATCTTAACATTCGTAGTTTTACATTGATTAAACATTTAACCCGGGAGCGTTCGCGTGGGGTACAAACTACAAAAATTTGAACAAAATATGACAGTTTTGCTTGCAGATATTATTCCTGTAACGTTCGTGAAGAGTTTCTGTGATTTGTGTCCTTTATTAAGGTCGCGTACCTTAGAAACGTATTAATTCGGTTCGATTGGAATTTTTCTCAAATTATCAATGAAGAAAGGTAGAAAGTAGGTAAGTATCCTTTCTCTTCGTTAAATTATTCTCTGGAATTGTGATTTTTATTTTGTACAATAAAAATAATTGTTAAAAAATCTTCGACTATTACCATTAGTATCGAATGCGCGTCTGCCCCCGGATTAAAACATTTTGAAGTCTTCTCGTTTTAAATATTAAAAATAACACAATTATTCTTTATCGGTATTTTTTACATTCTTTTTCATTATTTAACATTAATAATAAATGCTAATTTGTGAGGATTACAATTACACACACACAGTTCGTTTAAATCTATTTATAATATGAGCATTCATTTAAAAAAATCATTTTACATTTTTGTATTCATTGCCGTGCTCTTGGTTTTATTCTCCTTACGATTCCGCAAATGCCGACTGGGTGGCGTAGTTGGTTTGTCGCTGGCCATCTGCACCTAAGTTTGCGGGTTTGACCTCAGCCCTTGTCGGTGGATTTTCATGATGCAGAAAATCGACAGTGGTCATGAACGGCCATGTCGTATGAATATTCGGTATGTAAAAAATCCCCTGAAGTGCCCGTTTGGCTTGGCTGCCAAAATTCTTAAAAGAAATTCATAAGTTCAATTTTGCATCGTCAGATCTCAGGTACCTCCCTCTGAGGAGAAAACTGGGCATCAAAATTACTTGCGGCAATTGGTATCACCTATTATACGGTGCCGCACTAAAAAGTGATACCAGCTCCTGGGGAATAAGCTAGATCTGCAAAGGTAAAAAATACCAACATTTGCTATTACACGTTTAGCGCAGATGTCGGATAGTTTACCAAGACTCACGCAGACGTTCGCGAGAATGCTAATTGTTACGGATATGATAAGAGAGCAACAGTAGCGCACACTGGAATTTTTCAAGGGGGGGTCCAGGGTTGAAAGTTCACCATTCTTGTATCATGCTATTTTTGATTTTGTCGATTTTCAGAAACAAAACACAGTAAAAAACTAATTATTGAATAAATAATTAGCATTAATTCATAAAATTAATCATTAATAACAAATATTTAATTCAATTTTACGTATTATATACTTAGAATTATAACCAATCGGAAAAAAAGCAAGGGCTTTGCCCCGTGTGTGCGCCACTGGAGAGCAACATAGACTAGACTAATTTTCTAATGACATTTAAACTTTTAGAAATGGATGATGGAAGAAATAAATCTTTAAATAAATATCATTTTGCAATCTGTTCCAATTTAAAAATTATAGATACGAAAAATAACATGATAATTATCGTATTACTTAAAAGTAATTTGTTTAAAATATATATTACTTATAAAAGTAATTTGCTTAAAATATATATTGCTTAAAAGTAACAAATACAAAATTTAATACTTTCTTCTGAATTTGTACCGTTTATAATTAAGATCGTATGGTAGCTTTAGCTACAAAGCGCATTATTATTGTGTAAGGGGGCGCGATAAAAATTATGATTGAAAATTGGGTCGCGAGTAGTGAAAGTTTGAGAAGCACTGTTATAAATGGATAATATTTATAATATTTAGGGTCAGTTAGATTAGAAAACGTATATAAAATTGTTTTAAGAATATTATTACAATAAAAAATTATTTAAGTACAATATTTCGACAAAAAATAAAGATAAAATGACCCATTTTCAAAACATTCTCCTTTAATGAAAAATGCTTCTATTATAATAATATTTTGCCTGTATATATCTCAGACCTCTGTACAGATGATGAACTAGAATTTTTTTTTTAAATACATAGTTTAGAAGTGGATTTATCCATATTTTACTACAACAGAGGAGAGAAATTTTCAGAAAAAAACGTCGATAATTATTTCAATTGGTGGTAATTCTGAAAATAATGTGAATTTTTAAAAATTCCCAGTTTATGCTCTCTGGAGAAGTGAGAAGTCTTTACTTTATATTAGCAAAATATTAGTATTATAGAAGCATTTTTTATATAAGTAGAACGTTTTGAAAAAAGATTATGCTAAAGTAATTTTTTGCCAAAACATTGCATTTAAATAATTTTTTTGTCATAATATCCTTAAAACTATTTTATACATGTATTCTAATCTAAGTGACACTAAATATCATGAAAATTATCCATTTATGCGCTTTTTTAAATTCTCGGTTCCGAACGTAGTCGGATACCTTAAATGTTTGCAAAGGTCGAAGAAAAGAAGTGTTTATATTTGAAATTACATACATACACTTGTGTGCAAAGTTAAGAAAATCTACACATTATGTGGAGAATTTCTGAAAAACTAATGAACAAATTCTTTTGAGATTTGATAGGAATATTTATTTATAACAAAGAAAGGGATATACTTTTCGGAAGTCAATTCATATTCACACGATTATCAGTAAAGCTTAAATAGTGCAGGTATATCTAAAATCTATGTTGTGATATTCAATTGGAAATGATTATATTATAGGTTATGTGTTCCTCCCACAGCTGGATAGGCCGCACAGCCTGATGGCATACTGGACAACAGACAGTTGAGGATTCCTGTGGTGTCTATCCCTCTCCCACAGAAATGCAGAATTTAGTTCTGGATTGTTTCTCGGTGAGAAATGGTGAGATGTAATAACTCTCACAAAATCATCCCTGACATTCCCTATAGGGTAGGTGGTGGAGGTCAAGAGATCTGGTGGGTCAATTAACGTAGCAAATATCCTCACTTTGCAGGTAATCGTCAACCAGCTAAGCGCTATGTGGACGAGCAATATCATTTAGCTTACAAAAAAGTATCAATTTTCCTAAGATATCGAAAATAGGGCTCTAATATCTCCTTTATATACCTCATAGCAGTTAGGAAGCATTTCTCAAACTAATGCAGAGATGTACATCCATCCAACATAATGCCTGTCCAATCCATTATGTGCCCATCGTAATAATATTTTTGCTTATAAAGAACGGATGGTGTTGTATTTCTCTCGCAGGCTTCTTCCAGCTACAAGTACACTGAGAATCAATGTGCAAGCTGAATCTTGACCCATCTAAAAAATAATGGTGTTATACAGAATTCTGGTCCAATTCACATCTCAGCTGTCCCATGCTGCTGTGAACGGACCGCAAACAGTGGATTTTCTTGAATGCAACCATCTCTTAAGGCTGTTTTCGCCATATGCATGAGAGCGTAAACTTAACGCGGAGCACATTTTCGGACAGAAAAAATGCCTCAATTTTTATAACAATTTGTGACATTTTAACTCATACATTTGTTTATAATATAGTGTTTTTAAAATTTCAAAATATTTCATAAATAATCAATTTTTCCTTTTACCATGTGAAGGGATAGCTCATTTAGCATTACGGTATAGGTGAAAAATTGCGAAACACATTTTATAAAAGAAAATATGTACCGTCAAGGATAAAAATGAAAAGTATGATAAATTAAGTGATTATTTACAGGATAGTGAAGCCAGAATATAATATTAATGTTTGAGTACGTTTATATATGAAAAGATATTTCGAATTTGGGTTCCATTAGCCGAAAACAGCCTTAAGAAGCCTTCAAGCAAATGTGGACCTTAAAATGGTGGTTCCAGTCACACCATACAGTTCCTGTGAAGCTGTAATAGTCTCGTGTCGCCATGCTGAAAGTATCAAAAAATGATACTCTTTCATCGTTAAGGGTCCTCGTCTACTTTTTTAATTTCCCAATCTGGATCTAAAAGTTGCAGAAACTGTTTTCGTAAATTTCAGACGAAATTACGCTTTGCATTGAGCTCGGTTTCTACTAATTAAATTGTCTGTTTTCAGTCTAACTACCAAAATCTACGTTAGTGTTTCCCAAAATGTGATACGCGTACCCCTAGGAGTATAGGAAGAGTTAAGAGGGGGTACGCGTTGCACCGGTTTGGTGGGTATATGCACTGCACCGAGCTTAGTTGCGCCTAATTCTATGTTATCGAGTCAAATCAAGACACTCTTGTCAAGTGTGAGATGCAGTAGCGCACACAAGGGAGGGGTCCTGGGGGTCCGGACCCCACCCCCCAAAGACCTTGATTTTTTTCCGAATGATTATAATTCTAAGTATATAGTATGTAAAATTTAATTAAGTACTTGTTATTAATGATTAATTTTATTAATTAATGCTAATTATTTATTCAATAATTAGATTTTACTGTGTTTTGTTCCCGAAAATCGACAAAATCCAAAGGAGCAGCATGATACAAGAATGGTGAACTTTCGACCCCGTCCTTTGAAAATTTTCTGTGTGCGCTACTGGTGAGATGGTTCGGTGTAATTACACATCGTTATACAGAGACAACTTACTACGTTAACAGTTTGTGACTTCTCCAGGCGCCTGTCTATTTTTAACTTTTGTGTGTTTGTTTTTCTGATAGGAAACTTTTGCCTGACTGAAAAACTGTTCCCTGACTTAAACAAAAAATCCGCTTAACATTAACACAAAATCCATGTCATAAGATTTCTTACATGCAGAAGTAAATTATCTACTGGATTTGTCTTGAAGACGGATTCTTGAAAAATAAACATAAGGAGTGTACTTAAGTCTCATTCTGGTTACAGACACAACATGTGTATCCGATTTTAACAGAACAAGTTCTGAAATGCATGTTGCCTTTTCCACCTTCATATTTATGTGAAGTTACTTTTTCAGCATTTATAGACATTAAGTCGAAAAAAAAGGAACAAATTATCGGACGTGGAGAAGGAGAAGTGGACGTCAGATTAAAATTAACAACTTAGGAGCCAAATTATGACAATGTGTCATCATAGCACAAACAATTTCATCCTTCCCATTAAATTAAAAAAAAAAATGTTATTTATTATATACCATTTACTTTTACTTTATTATGAACAATTTTATTTCTCTTTTCTTATTATTTTGTGTATATCACACAAAAAGAAAAAAAAAAATAGAAATAAACTTTGATTGTTAAAATGCCTCTATTTTTTGACGAGGGATACTCAGCATTACGAAAACGATTGAAGAGGTACACATATGTCAAAAGTTTGGGAAATACTGCTCTACGTCATTATTCGAAATTAATGATTTTAACTGATAACTTCTTGTGAGAAACACAGCAAATGTCACGGAGGAGCAAATGACTTTGAAAACATAAATCGACGAAAATCATCAGTGTGTTTATATCCACTTCACACTCTTTGCAAAACACGTACAATTCGCTTATTCACGAATCCTTTAATTATTTCAGTTCAACTCACTTTTGTAAAATCTTGTAAGATATGCATGGTATATTTCATCATTATATCAATAAAACTATACATTTTTTTTTTGTTTTTTTTGTTAAATAAATGTTTCTCAAACTTTCAATACTTGCCAGCCAATTTTTAATCAAAATTTGCATCGTCCTCCATTTTTGTATATGTTACTTTTAAGTAATGGATATTTTAAGTTATATATATATACTTATATGTGATAAGATAAGTATTATGTTAGTATTCATAAATTAATTATCAAATACATTGTGCACAATGCTTATGCATTTCTAAGTATTGTATATTATATCAGCGTAGATGGGTATTTTATTTTTTTACTATGTTAGAATGCATATTTTGTTTTGCTTCCTTTAAATTAATAATTTTTTAAATAATGTTTTATTTTCAATGTTTTGATGAGCTCGTGCCCTTCTTGTAGAGTTATTACAGTTTGAGAAACGCTGTGTTAAATTGATAAAATAGGATTTTATGTGCTCATTTTCTCTCTCTTATTTAGATACTTATTCAAAACATTCGTTTAAAAAAATTAGAAAATTTCATTAAAAATTAAATTGATTCTCACATTTTTTATACATTATTTTTTTTTTCATTTCAGGTATTTTCCAAGATTTATTATGCAGCTCAAATATTTACTGATAGAATGCTTATATTAGGCAAACATTGTTAATTGTACTACTCATGGATAGTTACTTACTGACAGATTATTTTTAAGGAATATTAAAAGCTTTTTATGTAACTTGCCACTCTATCGAAAAACTTCAACCAGAATATTTGTTGCATTGCCAGAAAAAGGATGAAGTGTGATAAAACTCTTTTGAATGGTCTTAATGATCGTCATTACATATAAATGTAAGAAAATGAAGCCCATTATGAATATACATCTGAATAATCTTAGTCGTTTTCAGAAGGAAAAAATAATGGCATTTTTAGAACTTTCAGTTTATGTAGAATAAGAAATCAAAGAAACGCAAATAATTCTTTAGTTACATGAGCGTTTGCACTTTATATGATAAATAGTTTCTCTTATTTCGTTTTAATATCGTCCGAAATTAATACCCAATTTTTCTGAAGAATTGAAATGCTTTTCTGCTAAGTTGTAGCTCTAAATCGGGACATTTGCCAATTCAGAACAAAATTTTCACCCAATAAAAAGACAGAAAAAGTGGATGAGAAGTAAATAAATTACACCTTTTTAATGCTTTTCTTCAGAAAATAATTTAGTTTTTCCCGAAACTGCTCCGATTTTCGCTTGAGTATGCCAACGCAAATAAAATAAAGAAGGGAAACTTTAATTACATTCATAAAAATAAAAGAAAAAAAATGAATCATATAAGTATAAGTGAAAAAAAAAGAAAAAAAATTGAAATGGGAAGGAACATCATTCAAAGGTAATCCACTGTAGCCCATCAAAGATGCAATTTTATACAAATGTCCCCTTCCCCTTTTTTCAATCCACTCAACCTCTAAATCTTAAAGAGGGAAATAAAAATAACCCCCCCAAAAAAGTTGGAATTTATTTAAAATGATATTAATTCCCTCCGAAAAGTTTCTATCAAAAAAGATTAAAAGGAAAATAAAAAAAAAAAAAATTACACCGACGGAAGATTGATCAAAAAATAAATTAGGACATTTTTCTCCCTTCTCGTCTAACTCGCTTTCCTTAATGGCTACTAACAACAAAGGAGATGAAAATTAAAACGCAAAGAGAAAAGAGAAAGAATAGAGAAATAATAATTTTTTTTCCTTCTCCTATAAAGAGAGCGAAAAAAATGGAGCACGGTCATTTGGCATTCTGACAGGAAAATTCTCAAGAATGAAGATAGCAGCTCTGAGGTGTTTGGTTAGCGGGGTTTCTATTAATTAAAAACCGCCTGCGAGAACACACTCCGGAGAATAAGAGAGACATTTTCTCCAAAAAAAAGTTGCGGGTAATAGAGGATGTATTAAGGAAACTCTAAGGAGAAAATGTCGCACTGAATGGAAGATCTTCTCCTTAAGCGCGATACATTAGTTGTGACAGCAATTACAGATTGCTTTGATTGGAAATATTAAAACCAAACTTTGCTCCTATCATACAAAATGCTATTTATTTCGGAGCCAAGGAGTGAAAATATTTTCAAAACTACTTATAAGATGCCAGAAAAATTACTTCGATTCAGTTTTTTAGTATGAAATCCCAAACTCATAAGTTCAGGATTATTTTTAATTGTGTGTCTTATCATAGAAAACAAATTTAGATGTAAATTGTAAACGTTTTATATTAGAATTCTTGGTAATACGAAAATAAATCTGAAAATTTTGCAATACGCGTAGTCGAAGTGTTAGTTAGAAGAAAAAAAATTAATGGTTTCATTAAAAAATACCAAGTATTTTGACACAACAGACGATTTTTTACTGATTTAATTCAAGTTGTTTATTGTTGGATAAATTCTAGACACAAGACAAAATAGAGTTAACTCAAGAACAACACCGGGCTATGATTTTCTTTGATTTTAAAGAGGAATTAAATGAAGACCATAGCATTTGGTAATGTATATCCATATTGTACTACTGTATTTAAATGGTTTAAAGAATTTTATAGAGGTCGCAATTCTCTTCAAGATGAAAAACACACTGGAAGGCAGCGATCTGCTGTAATTCCGGATAATGTGAACGAAATGTTACGAAACGAAAAATAAAATGAAAAATGTTAACGGATGATAATCGCTGCACCTACTAAATGAAACAGAAGGAACTTATCATTGGGTCCGCAGCCGAACACAAAATTAATTATGAAGAATTACTCATCAAAAAAGTAATTTTTGTCGTTGGGTTCTCCATAATCTGGCTGAGCACTAAAAACAGGAGAGTATCAGAATCAGTAAAGAAACCCTTAAATTGCTAAATGATGGTAGCCACCATATCATTTCTAAAATTGTCGTGTTATGATGGAACGTACATACCGTTTTTTGACGTTCCAACACGTCAAGAAAGCAAACTATGGGTCTTTGAAGAGGATACCACGCCAGCAATGGTGAAAAGACAACGAGCAATGTAAGAGGTAATGAATGCCGCTTTCTTCACTACGGAATGGGTCAAAGCCATCAAGTTGGAAGGGCAGAAGACAGTAACAGAAAACTGGTATACCACAAAATGTCTTACAGAAATTTTCGCAGAAGTGAATGTTAGGGGACTAATGCTTCCCCATGACAATGCATCTTCCCATACAGCTAAATTAGCGAGTTCCTTGAACAAAAACAAATTAAAGTGATAGCGCATCCACCCTATCCTAAGGACTATGTGTGAATTTTGGTTATTTTTTTTATCTGAAAGAGATATCTTACGTGGACGCCGTTTTCATTCAGAAGAAGAGATTGATGGAGCTATAAATATATTTTTTTCATCAATTCCAAGAAATAAATGGTTTGAGGTATTTAATCTGTGGAAATTCGTCTACAAAAATGCATTGATCCTGGAGGAGACTACTTTGAACTCTCCTAAAATTTTGAAACTATAAAAACTTAAGTGTATCTCAAAAAGTTTTAGAGTGACCCTTATATAACTGTGCTAAATCAAGAAATTCATAAAATTTAGATAAATGCCTTGAATAAATAACTTTAATTGCCTTAAGATGTTTAAAAAAATAATTTTTTCCCTAATGGGCTACATCTTGGCAACTTAGCCTTTACAGACACGGCAAGTCCCCCAATTAGAAAATCATTTCAAAGCGGCACCATTTAGTGGCATCTCTCGCTACCAAATTTGGATGCTCGAATTAATTTTAATTCAACCTCTCCTCAGCTACTGAATGTCTGCCGTGATTTAATTTTCCCGAGAGCAAATTGGTACTCAAATTGATTCTTTTGCATGCCACATAATCATATAACATGTGTGCCTATGATTTCCGCATCCAGGAAATCGTAGACACGCGTGTCATATGATTATTAACAAATAATTTTTAAACAATTATGATTTTGTTTTTGAAAATTAATAAATCTAAAATAAAAATAAATCTGCATAGAAATCAAGAAGAAAAAAAACATTGTCAAGGATTACATTATATTTTCAACTTAAAAATATTAATTTTTTAAGCTAATGAACTTTTTAGTGACAATTTCGTAGTTTAAGCCTACAAGTAATTTTAATATTTATTTCTTTATAACCAGTAATTTTAAGCATACACTACGGCATGCGTTATTAAATTTAATTACTGATAAAATATGTTAAATTTAATTAAATTTCTTTTTGTTTGAAAAATTACGGTGATTTTATTACTTTAGGTGAGTTAGGCACCTGGCAAAACCAATTCAGAGTCATTGAACACGAGAAAATGTGAGGGCTAATTGAGAGAATAATTTGAAAAATATCCTTAAAATATGAAGAAAAAAATCAAATAACAAGAAAAAAGTTCATTAAATAGAAAATACACTTCGCTATCTAGAGATTATTTTATAATAAAATTAGTAAAATGTACTTGGCTCCTGGAGAAAGTTCCCAAAGTAGAGGTTCATTATATCAGTGCTTCTCAAACTTTCCATATTTGTGACCCAATTTTCAGTCATAATTTTC
>BMAV01000745.1:159161-173636 GCA_019973955.1 Trichonephila inaurata madagascariensis
CTTATTTAAGGATTTCTTAAAGTCTTTCAAAGATTCTGATAGTGCAAAAAATATTTGTGTGCCAATGTAGTTGATGGATGAAACTAACGCATTTATTGTTGGTATATCATGAAAAAATATTTTAATAGAATAATAATTAATCAAGAGGAAAAAAAAGAAGAGAAAAAATATTTCGAAATTTGAGGAGAATCGATGAAGCATCTATTTAAAACAGTATAATAAATCAAAACGTAACTTAACTAGCACTAACTTGATTAATGTTTCATAATAGATGATCTATTAATAATAATAGAATATAGAATCTATTTAATAAATCTATTAATTCTAAAAAAGTTAAAATAATGAATTACGATCTGTACAATGCAATTACCTCTAACTTAAGTGAAACAAATGAATAATCAATAGGAATTCATTAATTTACTGAAGTTCAAAAAATGTTTTGAAGTGAAATGAACCGTAACCTCAATCTTTATTTAAAATTAAAATTAATTGCATTTGCTGAAATCAGTTTAAGAAAATTGTTACTTAATGAAAATAAATGAAACTAAAAATTTTTGTTGTTATGCATTATTTATTTAAATATGCATTGTTAATTTCATGCTATAAAAGCCCAATAAATATTTTGAAGAAAAATGCGCTTTATCAATGAACCACGGCTCAAACTTCATCCTGTTTTTTTCCGTTAAAAATTATTATAATAATATATTTAAATTAAATTTTTTGAGTTTTTTTATTTTGTCCTTTAATTCTCGGAGTATATTTAATCTTCAATATTTTATTTTATAGAAGTTAATATATATATATATATATATATATAGTAAAAAACCACGCTAAAATTAGGGCATATGTGTGCTTCATTATAATATTAGGAAATTTGGTTTTTGCAGCCAATTTAATCTTTAAAAAAAGCCAACTTTTATATTGTATGGTGAAATAACTTTGAAACAGTTCATCTTTTAAAAAAATCTAAAATTATTTCATACGTCAAGATGTTCATATTAATGAAAATATCCACTTGTATTCGCTCTCTTTCAAGAGTAAAAAAAAATAATAAAATACTCAGAATACCAATAATCTTCACCATTTTTGATTTTAAAACCTTTTGATGGATTATCTTTTCAAAAAAAAAAAAAAATTATAAAAAGTTCACAGCAGTACTTAATATTAGTCAATTTCTTCTAAAACCTTATTATTTTTTTTCCAAAAAATGTAAGCTTACTTTAGAATTCACAGTTTCAATATTTTTCCTTTCAGAACATGTTAATACCCAAGAATCAAAATTATGGGAATAGGGAACAAATTTTTTCCCCTTTTGCCCCCATACTTCAAACTCTCTTCGCGTTGATTCATTGGAAAGGACTTTTATTTCTTTTGAGAGTGCAACTACGAGAGGCTCTTAAAATGCTCTTGTCAGTAACACAAAAGCAGAAACGTGTGACAAGTAATTGATTTTTTTTTAAAGAGTAAAGCCATTTTGTTTCCCTTTTTTCAACCACTTATTTGAAAGGAAATGACAAGTACTTTATTTCTAAGACATGAATGGTTTTCTTGTTTTTTCACAGTGCTTTCTTAAAGATCGAAATTTGGTTTCGACAAAATTTTCCTTCTTTTTTTTTTTCCTCTTTTCTTTTAACTGAGTTCATTTTTTCTTTAAAGAATTTTGATTTTTCAGCTGAACATGCATGTTCTTCTAATATGAACCAGTTTTATCGTAAATGCAATTTGACACTATTCAGTTTAGGCAATCGATAGAACCGTAGCTGGTTTTAGATTTAAATTTAGAACGACATCAGATGATGAAGATTTCAGAAGAAAAAAAAGCAGAAAAAAAATTAATTGAGTATGAAAGGCATTTTATTAAAACTTTACCGATCTTTCAGTTCTTCAAATAAAATAATTTTTATGAGAAAAAAATGTAAACATTTATGTTTTTTAAAAACTAAAATACATTTTTACAGGATATTGAGGTTTCATAATTAGACTTTATTTATTAAATTTAGACACTATTAAATGTTTTTAAGGAATAAAAAATTTCTTTTACTCAATAGAAGTAAACAATTAAATTTCTTTTTGCTGGTAAAACAAGAATTAAATGAATTATTTTAAAATATCTGTGTGTGTTAAGAGCTAAACATGAAAATATTTAAGAGGCAACATATTTTCAGGATTATAGTATATATAACAAAACTTTTTTTCTGTAGTGTTCGGATGGAATTGTATTTTTAATTAAACAAATTGAATTTTTATAATCTATGGTTATTCCTATGATCGTTTAAATATTGCATTCAACTTTTGTTTAATTTTTACTAATATGTATTTTTTTTTAAAAATATTTTTTGTTATACCACTTTTCAAAACCTTTGAATATATATTTCTCTTTTGCAGGAAGACTACATGTTTGTTTTGAAAGTTATTGGTGTCATAAGAATCTGTGGAATGCGTCAGTTGCTGTTTTGTCTCTTGCTGGGAGAGCGTGCGCGCAAAGAGCTGGCGCTTGTTTAAAACCTTTGTTTGTTAGTAAAGCTTTTTAAATTATAGAGTGTTACTCTCTTGTGTGTCTGCTATATAGTGTAGTATTTTTTTTATATTTAACTTCGTTTCCCCCTCAAATATTCGATAAAATTTATATAATTACTCTTAACCTTTTAATTATAATCCGATTGGCATACCACTAGTTTAGAAACTCTGCTACATACCATTAAAAGGAAACCCTTTCAACTCTGCTACATACCATTAAAAGAAGACCCTTTGAAATCTATGTTTTTATAGCAAATAAAACATTTAAGGTATCCGACTACGTTCGGAACCGTGATCTTGCAAAAGCGTTCAAATGGATAATATTTATGATAATTAGTGTCACATAAATTAGAAATTGTATATAAAATTGTCTTAAGAATATTATTACAAAAAAATTATTTAAGTGCAATACTTTGACAAAAAATGAACATAGAATGACCCATTTTCAAAATATTCTTCTTTTGTGAAAAATGCTTCTATTATAATGATATTTTGCCTGTATATAGCTCAGACCTTTGTACAGAGGCTCAACTAGAATTTTTAAAATATATATCTTAGAAGTGGGTTTATCCATGTTTTACAACAACCGAGGGGAGAATTTTAAGAAAAAAACGCCGATAATTATATTTCAAAGGGTTGTAACTCTGAAAATAATGTGAATTTTTCAAAAATCAAAGTTGAGCTTCTGTACAGAGGTCTGAGCTATAAGCAGGCAAAATTTTGTTATAATAGAAGCATTTTTCACAAAAGGAGAATATTTTGAAAAAAGGTTATTCTATGTTAATTTTTTTGCCAAAGTATTGTATTTAAATAAATACTTTTTGTCAAATTGTCCTTAAAACAATTTTATACATGTATTCTAATCTAAGTGACACTAAATATCACGAAAATTATCCATGTATATGCTTTTTTAAGATCACTGTTCTCCTAACGTAGTCGGATACCTTAACTTAAAAGCCCCAAAATATTCATGTACCTTGATAATACATATAATAAATAAAATTTATTTTATGATCATAATAATTAAGCTTAATTCAGTTTCAAATAATTAAAAACATAATAAAGTTTAAAATTCAGCAGTAAAACACTGGACATTTTGGATATTTTTTCTATAAGTTGTTTTAAGGAGAGTTAACATTTTAAGATACACGATTTATTTTTACAAGGAAATCCACATATTTAAGGTACTTTTTGTTGGTTTTGGAGCAAATAAAGCAATTTTTAATTAAATTTCCAATTTTATTGATTATAATATTTTATATGCTTTTTATATACATTTAACGAATCTCGATACTATATGATTGTAATTGTTGCAATAATGTAAAATTCTTTTCCTATACAAATGCATTGTTACAAGGAATTGAATACGAAATTTTAGAAAATCATATATCTATGTTACTAAATTTAAAGTTTGAGAAATAATATCATCAGTAATCTTTCTTATCTTGAGAAATTAATTCTTACAGAAACATTTTCTCCTTCAATCAGTCACTGTCCTCAAAGATCTACCCTTAGAATAATAAAAAGAAAAAAAAAATGAAACCAAACTTGTGAATTTAAAAAATTCTTAAGTGACTTTTAAAAGCCCTGTTGTGAAAAGAGTTTAACTTGTTGATTGGATTAAATTCATTCTTTTTCTCTTTTGCCTTGTAAGAAAAACAAGTACTTTGTGAAAAAAAAATGAAAATATTGTTCGTCCATTCTCATAATGGATCATTGGATATAGAAATGGTTTCCTGTATCTTTTTAATCATCTTTTAAGGACGCAAACAAGTCAATGAAATTTAAGTTATCCTTCTTTAATAAAAAAGTTGCGTATTGAATATATTCATAATCATCAGATGTAAAATATAAGCAAATAATAAATACCCATATAAATTTTTTCCTTTGCATTCATTTGTTTTAAAAAAAAATCTTTAATACATTTTTCATCAAATTAGTCAGCAAAATACATTTAAAAAAATTACATCCATTTTAAAAAATTTTAACATTTGTTCCAATACCTAATTATTAAGAAGTTAAGTTGTAAGTTTTTTTTTCTTTGTATTTTGAATATTATCCTTTTATAGCTGATAGAAAAAAAATCAAAGTATTATTATAAGAATCATTAAAATATTAAAAGATTGTTATCTTAAATTTAATTAAAAATAACATTATTACAAAAATGTATATGGAGCCAGAAAAACATTTTGAATATTAATAACCATTTTAATTTTTAGCTTTCTATTTAAAGATTGAAATAAACAACAGTAAAAAAATCATTATATTTCTAATAAACTTCTAGCATTCTGTTGAAAAGTTGTAATATAAAAAGGCTACCATTATTTTGAAATTTGCTCTTGTTAAACAACAGTTGATGTCGCAAAACTCCTTGTGACGATTTCCGGCGTGGGAACCAAGAGCTGTGACGTAACTGTGAATTTCCCGCCACAGAGCTGCAAATCAGCATCTTTGTGGATCACCACACGTACATTTGCTCCTGCAACTTTAAAATTATTGTGTGGTCCCATCTTGGATCGCCCCGGCAACTTATGACACCACAAGAGACCCTTTTTCCGCCACTAGCTGGATCTAACGGGAAGCAAAAAGACTCAGGCCGCCGATCCCTGAAAGGAGCGAAGAGAGAAAGAAAAGGAACGGGAGATGGTCTGACAACCTCTGTTGAGAGCGTATCCCAAAAGAAACTCCTCCCTCACAAACCACAACATTTGAACTCTATTAATCTTTTAATAATTTTAATAACTTCAATGTATAATCCATAAATAATAACTGTGACGTAAATAAACTAAATATTTAAATTAATCAATATATCACGCTACCGTTATTTATCTCAAACGTCAGAACCTACTAATTCTTCACGTAATTCTTTTTATATTTAAATTAAAAAGTAACTTTGTGTTACATTTATTTCCCTTCGCCCTACTTTTAAATAAAAAATAATTTAATTGCTTAGTTAAAGAAATATATTTGCAATGAGAGCAATTATTCGTTATAATTGTGTTTTATATTCCTTAATTACTATTTACAATTCGCTATTTTCTATTAAAATGTGGGAAAGAGTAAATGCAAACATTATGTAGTAAAATATGTAGCGTGTTAAATATTATTTTAAATAAAATACCCATAATGATCATAATTATAAATAATCTTATTGAATTTAAAAGAAATTTCATTGCTTACTATATAAATTCAAATCTTGGAACACATTTTATTTCAACTATTCTTCTCTAGAACAAAAATATTTTGTTTTACATGAAGTAAAACAGAATATTTAATAAATCGCATCATTTATGGCTAAAAATACTTGTTGAGAAAGGCTGTCAAGCAATTTGGTACAATAGATTCAAAAGGAAAAATTATAAATGCGTTCTTTTTTTTCTTATTTATATATTAAATATCAAGATTTAATATAAAATATATTATTAAACACTTATTAAGAAATGAGATAAGACAGAACCATTTTAAATTACAATACAAGAAAATTTTCTTTTGATTCTGTTGGAGGATAATTTTAAATATTTGCCATCACTTTTTTATCGGGAAAAGAACAACTCAAGTGCCATTAAGACCCATAAACGAGTTTTCGAAAGAAAAAAAAGAAAAAAAAAATTAATATCTTTTTCACAATCTTTAAACTAGCCCAACAATAATCAACTATCCTGTTTCCTCCAAAAAATGGAATATAATAAAAAAAGTATTTAAAAACAAATAATATATACAGTGTTTTTTTTTCTAGTATGCAGTATCAATTCCAAATACGATTACGGTTAGTGGAATCACTTTAGTAGCATATTTTCTAAAAGAATAACTCTTTGTTATCTCTAAACATAGAATTTGTTCAGATACATTCAACTAAATGAAAACACAAAACGGAAATGTTTTCTACCAGGAATAGGATACAAAATTGTACATATTTGTAGATATTTCTTTAAACTCTATATTCCAGTAAATATTCTTATGAGACATTTTAATAATATTTTACTCTACAAGAAATTTAGATAAGTTTAAACTACTTTCGAAACAATATTTCATCAGATAAGAATAAATATGGGAATGGATAGAAAAGAGTTTTAAAAGTTAGAGTGTTAAAGTATTTCAAAAAATATTTCTGTGTATTCCTTTTCTCTTTTTTTCCAAAGTAAAACCTAGAAATACCTATAGTTATAGCAGCTCTAAAGTGTATTTATTGAAATGAATGTTGAGTATTTAACACTTGATACAATGACGGCATATTTTTGAGTTAACAGCTGAAGAAGACCACTATCTTATCGATTATATTAGAACTTATAATAGATAATATGAGCACCAATAATAGGTTTCACTATATAAAAGAGTATAATTTCCTCTTTTATACCCACACAACAAAAAACTCCATTAACTTTATTTCAATTTTCTTAAAAGTCAGTTTAATTTTAATATTTATAGCCCAAGGAAAGCTAATTTTTTTCCTTAAGGTATCCGCCTACGTTCGGAGCTATGATTTTAAAAAAAAAACCCCATAAATGAATAATTTTCATTATATTTAGTGTCACTTAGATTAAAATATATATGTATAAAATTGTTTTAAAGACATTATGACAAAAAAAATTATTTAAATACAATATTTTGGCAAAAAATTAACTTAGAATAACCTTTTTTCCAAATGATCTCCTTTTGTAAGGAATGCTTCTATTAAATTAATATTTTGCCTGTATATAGCTCTGATCTCTGTACAGAGGCTCAACTATGATGTTTGAAAAATTCACATTATTTTTAGAGTTACAACCATTTGAAATAATTATCGGCGTATTTTCTTAAAATGGCTCCCTTCTGTTTTTGTAAAACATGGATAAACCGACTTCCAAGTTATGTATTTCAAAAATTCTAGTTGAGCCTCTGTACAGAGGTCTGAGCTGTAGACAGGAAAAATATTATTATAATAGAAGCATTTTTCGCAAAAGGAGAACATTTGGAAAAAAGGTTATTCTAAGTTAATTTTTTGTCAAATTATTGTACTTAAATAATTTTTTATTGTAATTCTATTCTAAAACCAATTTTATATATACATTGTCTAATCTAAATGACGCTAAATATCACAAATATTATCCATTTACACGCTTATGTAAAATCACGGTTTCGAACGTAGTCGGATACCTTAAAGAAAAAATATTTAGAAAAAAATTTTTTTTTCTCTCTAAATATTGCTAAACTTTTTTAACTTGTATTTATGAAGAGTGAATGGGGAAAAGAGCAACTTTTGTTTAATGCTTCAACAGCTACTTTTGATGTTCTTATTGTTAAAATGGCATAAAATAAAATAAAAATGTCTAAAAATATAAAAAATAATTAAAAAGAAAAACCGACATTTACGAAACTTTTGTCTTTTTATAATTTATAAGTATAACTAACATGGATCGGAAATTACTTATGTCACCAAAAAAGGTAACGTAGACGTGATAAAAATAACGAAATCTATGTAAAAAAAGGGTATAAAAATTTCCGTCATTAACTAAAAAAAATAAGTAAAAAATCCTATTCACGCACATTTTGGAACTGATTTCATTTATGATTGTGTGTGGTGGCTCAGCTCTATATTTATTAAAATTTTGTAATCATTATATTACGTTGTTGAGAGATTGTCTATTTTTCAATTCCCGTAATTAGTTCACGATCTCCCTATGTATATATATATATCTTGTTTAAATTTTCAATCGTTTGTAAAATACATTTTAAAGCACGCAGTTGAGTTTAAATTTATATACACGATTAATTTGGATGATAATAAAGTAATTTAATTATAAATAATAAGAATTAATTGATTAAAACTAATTATTGAGAGAATTACAGCTACAGCTAGGTTGGCAATATTTTGGTGACTTGTGTCAAAAAATTTAAAAGGTTTTTTTTTTTTTTTTTTTTTTTTTTTTTTCACATTTTAAAACCACCATATGAGCTGATATTTTCTATACGTGCTTGTTTTGGGTGACAAGACGATAATTTAATTATAATTAATAGAAATAAATTGAATATAACTAATCATTTAAATAATTACAAATACATTCACGTTGGCTTCATTTTTAGTGACTTGGGTAGAACCTTTTAAATTTTTTTCCTCACGTTTTAAAGCATTTAGTTGAACTGAAATTTTATACACACAATTGTTTTGGATGACATTACGATACTTTAATGATAATTAATAAAAATCAATTTCCACCTAATATTGTGATTTGTCATATGTATATACATATTTACATTAATTGTAAAAATAATATGTATTTTTTTAGTGAAATCTAGGAGTTTCTTCTTTCAACAGTTGAAGCATAATTTAAATTCTTTTTCTGCATTCTATATTCGTATTCAGTAACAAACATACGATTCAGGAATGATTTTCAAGCTTTTCTCGAGGTAGCTGAGTTATTAAGAATTATTTTCTACCTAACACAATTTTCTTCAAATTTTATCATAAATCAAGTAAAATGTAGCAATTGAATGAAATTTCAAGAGACTCCGCTCAGAATATTCGTTCAATTAATTTCCCGGTATTGCCTGAAGTCTTATTTCATGCGGATAAAATAGTGTTGAATAATTGCTTTCTAGCTTAACATGTTCATTTCAAAGCATTTATTTCACATTTTGGAGAAAATAGCGATAATAATCAGCTACCGACGAGGGATTTGCATTGAGTTTTGGGAGTTTTACATGAAAAGGACTATCGTATATCACATGTTTTGAAAAATATTGTCTTATATTTTGCTTTTTCGCTTAGGTAAATAAATTCTTGTACTTCTCGGTAAGTAATCATCTATTAAGGCTGATTTCGCCATATGTATGACAGTGTGGACTTTACGTCGAGTACATTTTCAGTCAGAAAAAAATGCCTCAATTTTTATAAAAAATTGTGACATTGTAACTCATCCATTTGTTTATAATATAGTGTTTTAAAATTTCAAAATATTTCCTAAATAATCAGTTTTTCATTTTAACATGTAAAGGGATGGCTCATTTAGTATTACGGTATAAGAGAAAAATGCGAAACATGTTTTATAAAAGAAAAAAATGTGTCAACTCGGATAAAAGTGAGTATTATGATAAAATAAGTGATTTACTACAGGATAGTGAAGCCAGAATATAATATTAATGTTCGAGTACTTTTATTTTTCTGAACAAATATTACGAATTTGGGTCATATTCTTTAACATTAGCCATATAATGAGCCATAGACAGCCTTAATACAAAGAAACTGATATTAAAATTAATCATTTTATTAACTAACCTGGGAAAAATAAAGCTTTTTTCTAGACCTTTTTGATTAAACATGAATTATTATTTATTTTCAATTTCAAAAGCAGGCTTACAAAAGACATTTTCTAATGGATGACTAATTAATTATTGTGCAATGGGTAAATAGTATTCTCTTTTCTAAAAGTAACAAATTAATTTTATATAAATGCAAAAGTATTTCTAAATTTAAAGAACATTTAAAAACTCATGCAGATATGTTTTTCCTATATAAATCCTTATCTCATTTTAACAGTTTTGATAATATTAAATGAACTAAAGATTAAGTAATATAACAATAATTAAGTACTGATGAACACTTACAGTAACTTTAGGGTACTAATATAGATACAAAGAATATAAGTATCCATTACTTAAATTATGGGTTATTTAACCATAAGTTCAATGAGTGTTTACATAAAAATAAAGGAATCAAGTGTTTTCGATGTAATAACATTTGACATAAAAATTCTCAATATAGCGTTTCTAAAACTGTGGGGTGCACCTCCCTAGAGGGGCGTGATAGCTCCACGAGGGGGGTGCGAGCATGTTAAAAAGTTGATATGACAAAAGTCGAGCTGTGATATATAAAATTATGTACACGATTTTTAACACATCTTGATAATTTTTGTACGGGTTATAATTAATCCCTTAACTGCCGATTAAAAGTTATGCGACTCGCTCCCCAATGCCACCGTACTCCAGGTGATGTATTGGTGGTGATGGGTTGTGCGAAAGAAAAGGAATAAATAAAAAAAATCCTCTGAAATAAGTAAATCCTTAGAAAACACTGTCTGGGTTCTTTTATTGCATTCCAAAGCCTTTGGAATAATTTTATGGATAGCAGTACACAGAAAAGATCGTACAAAAAGATGTATATATACGCCCTGGGTAGTTAACGCTTTGGCTGAGAAAGACGTTTATAAACGTTAGTGTTACCAAGAGGTTAAATTCGTATTATAGCTTTAGGGTCAAAGTATAGTCTTCTTGATTTCAACACATTGTTATTGTATGGGGGGCGATGAAAATTATGATTAAATATTGGGTCGCTAATATTGAAAGTTTAAGAAGCTCTGTGTTAAACTGGAAGTTTAAATTGAAATTATTAACGACCTCACCTTGGTAAATTCAAAATTTGGAATGCATAAAATAATAAAATTGATAGTGATAATTTTGATATTCTTATTGATACGGGTTGTTCCATAACTTCAGTGCGCGAGAAATTTTATTGCATTCTTGGACGATCGTTGTTAAATTCCACGAAACAAAACTGCTTTTTATAAGGATCTAGTTTAAAACCTTGATTTTTTAAGGCCACTACTATTATCGTATATAACAAACAGATGTATGACTTATTGATTATTCGGGTATGAATTTGATGTAATAATTGGAATACGCATTTTTAAAACAAGGTGAATTTAAAATAAGCGCAAATAGAATCGCATTATTACCCAAAACAGAAAAAAACTTTATTAATTTGTTTGATGTTTCTGAATCAGGTAGACAGCTTGACTTACTACACATTTTAATTGAATTTCTTACACAAAAACTACATATTTTACATAGATATAAGCGAAATAAAATCTAAACCACCAATTTTTATTTAAAAATAGCTCTAAATGACGATTAATCTGTAGTTCACAAGCCTCGTTTATTTTCACGTGACAAAAATACAGATTTAGCAATCAAACTTAACATGGATGGACAAAATATATGACCGTGTTTGTCCGATTTTGTGTCAGCCATTGGTTTAGCAAAAAATGGAAAACGTTTTTACGCGCATTCGTGTATATTATCGTGAATTAAATAAGAAAATTACGCGCAAAAAAAGATCAGTTTCCTGATCAGTGTAACATGCCATCCGGGGGTTGAGGAATACTTTAGAGTAAAAATAAGAAGTTTGTCTATGAGGGTTGTAAATAGAGGGAGATAGGCCTAAATGCATTAAAATTAGCCTCAATAGAGTTCAAATGAGAGAAGAATGAACTTTAATCCAACTCAAACAGATTTATTATCATTAACATAAAATAATATCTATTTACAATATTACGTAATTAAAGTATTTTATGACAAGAGGCACTTCGGTATGACTAGATGACTGGTGTAATGTCCTAGCGTTGCAAGTGAGAAAACTTGATTGATATTTTAAGCGTTTATTTTCAAACACACAGGACGGTACATAAGACACCAGAAATTTACACTTTTTACATGTTTTTAGTAAGAATCGTACATAAATCGAGTTAAAGCAAGTCGGTGTGGCTTTCCTTCGGATGCAATAACTTTAACTTAAAACTTGCTTGTATATTTCTCAAATCCAAACTACGCTCGCTGGTGGAGCAAAAATACAAACTCTCTCGTCGAGAGGAAAAAATTTCTTTCCAAATCTCCACACTACGCTCACGGGTGGAGCAAAAAACGACCGTTCTTCTCTAGAGGTAATCACTGAATTTCAAGTCTCCACACTACACTCACTGGCGGAGCACAAAAAATCGACCTCTCTCATCGAGAGGTAATCACTGAATGATGCTGGAGTAGCACTCGCACAAGCGCAGTGCTTCGGATCAGTCCGCTGTGCCACCTAGAGTTTCAGATAGGGTCCAGAGTTCATTACACTGGTATTGCACGACCACTCTCTCGGTGTGAGCAAAATGGAAGAAATGAGTGTTGAAGAGGGAGCGACAATAGCGGAAGTGTGCAGGGTCCCAACAAGGAAGTTACATCACAATCTCTACCCCACCCCCCTTTTGTGAACGGCACTGACTTAAAACTTTGTTAGAGTAAAATTTTAAACTCCATTAAATCAGGAGGAGCCAAAACTTATTTTTCAATAAAAAAATTAAAAAACATTTTTTCACAGATTTTTTTTATGTGTCACCCCTTAAATATATTACCATTTAGAAATGTCCGTAAAACATACCATGTACGGAATTATAATCATTAAATAAAAGAATACTATCTCTGGGAAAAATGAGTTTTATCGAGAAATATACACGACGTGTATACAGCTGTCCGCTTCAAACATTTATCATTCAAAAATCCGAAATACTTTAAAACAAGCATTCCTTCATTTGATGTCTATGCACAATCACCGAAATTTCACCGACTTCAATAATAAATGAGACGTAATCATCAGAATATGGACTCCCATTCCTCGTTCCAAATGAAGAATCAATCCTTAGAGGCGCACGCTTCACTATTTCGGATCATCAATAAAGAAACTAATCTAAAAGCAGAGGTACTCTAAAAAGCCAATAAAAGTTTTTACTTTTAGTTGTTCCCACATCGAGCTTATTAACCGAACAGGCACGTTGCAGACACAAAAAAATTACGTACTTAATGACTAAAGAGCAGAATGGGACTTTTTTCTCCCTTCTCTGTAAGTTTGAGGACCGGCTTTGCTGTTTCAGAAAAGACGGTGAGGGGAGGAGTAGCGATATACTGAAATAAAAATCTATTATTTGTGACTTGTAAAGACAAGTTCACTTTTTATCATTTTAGTTAAAATTTCAGACAATTGAGTTTCCTTGTAAGCGTTCAAATCTAGGACAGTCCCATTTGTTCTTCTACGTAAAGAGGCTATTGATATTGATTAGGGGACGTCTACTAATTTACATTGGTGACAGCTTACAAATAGGTGTTTGTTGTTCCCGGAAATTTGACGGGGAAAAAACTTTATCAAAATTAAGAAGTAATTGAGAAATATTTTTATATTTCAGTTTTGTAAGTCTCGACTCAGTAAAAAATTTATTACATAAAAAAAAGTCATGATTTATGAAGAAATGCATTAAAGAAACATGGAATTTTTGCTTAAAATTATAAAATATAGTGTTTAAAGTTAAATTCATAAAAAATATTATTAAAAAACGAATACATATGTATCCATATTAAGCAAAATTCGAATAATAATATTTTATACATTGAATATTTTTTTTATTATCGTTTATTAAGTGTTATCACACATGTTAAATTAAGTATATATGATACTTTTAAATTCTTTATAAATATTAATATGCCTCCCATATATATATAATAACAGTATTAGTATAAAGTACTAGGTGTTATAACGAAACATCGCCTGTAAATGACCTCCTATAGCACGAACATGTAAACGGAATGCAATGAAATTTTTTATATGGTCTATACACCAAATGCGTTCACGGAATGTCTAAAAAACACATTTGTTCCAAAATGTTCACCAGAGGGCACCTTTTCAGGAAAAACATGAAATTTAACTCTATAAACGACCAAAAGGGAATACAGGAACAATATTAATAATCCAGAACAAGAATGATGGGAAATAAAATGCAAAACTGGGAAAGGCTGTCAGTTGTAGGAGTAAAACGTCGAGATTTGCATGCTTAGAAAGAAGAGGAAACTTTATGCAATAGGGGTTAGTTTTGGTGAGCTTGTACCGACTTCCTCAAAGAAGAATAGCCCAAGGATGAATGTCGACGGGACTCCACACCAGACAGTGACATTCAGAGACTGTAGGAGAAATTCAATGTGGATCTGCAGATTCTTTGTCCAAATGTGGAAATTATGTGTGTTGATTGTTCCATTGAGATATAAATGAGCCTCGTTGCTCCTCATGGCCATTCCAAGGCTGTAACAGATTAAGGTATCCGACTACGTTCGGAACAATGATTTTAAAAAAGCGTATAAATGGATAATTTTCATGATATTTAGTGTCACTTAGATTAG
>BMAV01000748.1:2003-23924 GCA_019973955.1 Trichonephila inaurata madagascariensis
AAATGGCTCCTTTTCGACTTGTTTGCATAAATATTTTCAAACTTTAGTTATATCTATGAAGTCATACATTTCTAAGTAAAGCTTTTTAAATTTCATTTTCTGTTTTTAAAGACTTGTTTTTCTAAATGGAAGAATTGTATTTAGTATAATAAAATTGTTGAAATTTGTGGTTGCTTGTATGGAAATTGATTTGTTTCTGTAAATGTATATATGTGTACAAGTTTCAGAGTTGTCTAATGCTACCCAGGGCAAATAAAACTGTCTAATACGGAAATCGGACAAGTTTAACCCCATACAGATTTTGCATTTGTACAATAATTTTTTCCATTTTTTTTTTTTACTTTGTTCAGTGCTCAAGTTATTGGAGACTTACATCTATCCCTAAATTTATGTTGTTCTTTATTTACAAAATTTTACAATTACTGATTTTGAAATCAAAAATTTTGAAAGCTGAATTATATAAAATAATTTTAATCTTATTTTTGAATTATGCACGAAAGCAATTTGTGTAGGAAGATATTTTTTTTCAACAACAGGCACACAATTGTGATTTTTCTTCCTGAAATTTGCTTAAAATGTCATTTACAGCTTCATCGATATAATAATTAAGCATATTTTACCAATCCTTTTCAATCTAAATGCGAGACTACAGTACCCTAATGGTTATGAACATGAACCAGTGGCCGTGTATCATAAGTATGATCCCTAGTGCAACAGTGTAGAGCAACTGATTCCCGTTATGTTTGTTGTGACTTAAGGTTTCACGTGGGCATAAGGTGGAAGTTTGGAGAGTGGCATGTTATCTCGGATCCTCCTTGTGGCGTGCCTTGGCACCCACCTAATTCCTCTTAACTGGAACCAATTGGCGAGCAGGAGAAGTGAACTGATATGAACGGACACTCGCATTAACTTCTCTCTCTGACTCGCACGAGGAAAGACGTGTTTTCCCCTTTATTCAATTTCCATGTTTCAACCTAAGTAATTAGTAATTCTTATAATATTTTATAATGCTGTAAATTAAAAATGTTTAACCTTTTTTATCATTCATTTTTACTATTTACATGGCTTGTAATAAACCTTAAATATATTCTCACTTCACGCCATACTTCTCACTTGATCACACAAGATTCAGAATTACAAGGTTCTTCATCAAAACCCTTTTGTTGCTTTAGTTGCAAAACGTTAAGTAATAATCAAATCAGGTTGGAGAAATCACACGGAGTCGAGAGTAGGGATAGAGCGTGTTCTGAAAAATATCCGACCAGAATTCTTACCTTAATGCTTACACACGAAAGTTGTTCCTTAATTTTTTTCTTTTTATGTTCTTCGAATACATAAAAGTTTTATGTATTACTAGCTGGTATACTCGTTCTTCGCACTGGTGAATTAGAAAAATGAAACAATACAGATTGAAGGATAAAGAAGTTTTTTAATGAGTTAATTTTACATGAGTTGCAAATTAACAAAAAAGCTTTTTCCATACCTTAGTTGAACAAGAAAACCCTTATTTGTTAAATTTTAAGTCTTTACATCTATAGCTGATAAAAAGGATTTTTTTTAAAATTTATAACACTCCCTAACTCTCTTGTAGGTCGATTTTTGAAAAACACCTTCCTAAGCTGAACTTTACTCAGCAAAAGTAACACATTGTTACACATTTTGTGTAATGAACGCTTAAAATAGTGTAAATAATTTATATCTGGATGTGTAATACGTTAATATTACTTTCTGTTGTATTTATTTTATGTTAAAATCGTTATTCGCAAGCAACGCCGTTCCTTACATTATAATGGCGATTCAATAGAAACATAGCGAAATGTTGGCGATAGAGTCAAGTTGGCATCATTTTTGGCGACCCTGTTGGTAACTTCGTGATTGATTTAATGGTGCAGAAGTTGATATGCTGTAGCTCCACCTGGTGAGGAGCTGAAACAAAGAGGATAGCACAAAAATCTTCTCCACAAAAATATACATGTACATGCCAATTTTCAAAGTGATTGGCTGAACGATGTTGGAGTGATGCGATTTCATATATACAAACATCAATTTATATATACAGACTAGGCTCTCCAAGAGCAGTTTTTGATTTTAAAAAAAAGTTCCAAGACTGCACAACTAATTGGTAATTTTGTAACATTTTTAAAAACTCCGCATGTAATATCTTGAACTGGTGAAAAAGCATTATTGAATACTAATAGAGTAAAATCAGCAAAAGCATATATTACAGGCTATTGAAAAAGGCAACATTCGAGTGACCAGAAAGTTTAACTAAAAGAAACAACAGTGCAGGGACGTCTTAAGACTTTTTAAGGCTCTAGGTCGAGAGAAATCTTAAGGTTTTTTGAGGCTCTGGACTCCTATGCAAAAGTAGGCCTTACCTGTGATCCTTTAAAGTAGACAGTATATACCATGTATTGTCAAATACTCGTACAAACGGTAATTTGAAACAAATAAATGAGCACGACTCACGATCTCAACCTAGGCACAAACCAATTCGTCCGATGGCTGCATTTCGACTAAATGAGAGGAAGGAGAACGGTCATCACATAATAATACAGTCTTGCCACTTTTGCCACTTGATATACAGTTTGAAATTCCCTGTTTTTCGGAGACTATGAATAGGGTAATGCCATCAACAGCTCTGGGTTAAACTATTTATTACAGCAAGAAAATCCTCAAATATCCTCGTATAAATCTAACTGCAGGAAGGGCCCACAGATGTAGTCTCTCTCGCGGTATCGCGTCCCTCAGGGGGCTCACCTTCTTTAGGTGAGTACGGGTGTCACAATCCCGAGGTGCCCTAGTGATATTTTCCTTTTCCCAAGGGGTTTACTCTTTTTGGTAAACACGAGCTTCACGAACCTGGGGTACCCTAGTGATCTTTCTCTATTTTCGACCCTCCTTCTTGTCATTCAATTTTTCCTTTTTCTCGTCTAGATCAGATTTTCACAAATGTTTGGCGCAGTATAACCAAATCTGGTTCTTGCGCCATGAAACACCAAACTCTCTCACTCACTCTCGCGGTATCGGCTTTATACCGCTACCATAAACATATTAGTCAAAGTGATGCTTTCGGGAATTCGAAATGTCAACGGGTCCACAGTTCACTAGAGAGTCTTCACTTTTCTCTAACCCCACACAGAGTGTGCTAGCTCGCTGGCTCTATTTCCACCGTGCTCTTGCTGACTCGGAAAAACTCCTCGGATCTAAATCTGCCTTCGTTTGGATTCATTCGCAGACTCTTAGGTATCGCTGACTGAGAGGCCTCTTACCTGGATTCTCTCAAGTAAAAATCTTTTCAAACTCTCTCGCTCTCCCTTTTTAAACCTCCCGTTTCCCATGGTCACTCACCGCCTATCCCTTTGATCTCTTCCGTCTATCGCTTATAGCAGGGGTCTGTCTGGGCGTGTAGTAAGAGTCCTATCCTCTCAGACGCGCTGTCGTCACAGATCCGTGAGAAACCGGAAGCACAATGTACCGGCGTCTCTTTTAATCTCTCGAACTGCCGTTAAAAAAAAGGTCAAAATTTTTGACCACCCATTTGTGAAACTTTTCCCCCAGTAATTAGAGAAATGAACGGATCTTTCCCACGTTTGTCGGGGCCACGGTAGCCGAGTGGTATAGGTATCGGATCATGGCTTGCCTTGTCACGAGTTCGAGCCCAGTACCACTAAAGACCCGCCGTGTAGGGCAGCGATGCACGTTAAATATGTCGAGAGGTGAAACGTCCTCCCGTTGGTGTGGTAGTTAGGAGAGGGGGGTACCAGCTCGTGTGTCGTCCACGTCACTTGACCATGGTTCAAAATTACGTGGTCCGTCGCCAAAAGCCCTCGAGCAGCTGAACAGTGCGACGTTAATATTCAATCAATCAATCAATCAACCCACGTTTGTCAGCGTCCCTTCTGAGCAGTTAGGGGGAAAGAGACTGGGTACATAACAATAGGAATAATTAGCCGTTAAAATTATCCGGATCATGATCTTATTAAGAGAGCCGAGAGTGAAACGCGCGCGAGTCCCCCACCGAAATTGAGGCCCTGGGCCCAGTTGTCCCATGCCTTAAGACGTCCCTGCAACAGTGTGATGTGTATTTTGAAATGGTACTAGTAACACAATGTCAACTGAGTATAGGTTGTAGCAGTTCTCCCCAACATTTTTATTGCAGTGGAATTGCCAACTTTCGATTACTGTACCGCACTCCGCTGAGGGACGGGAGACGTAGATTGTTTACGTTTTATATTGCTTTGATTTAATAATTTTAATTTAGTTGTATTTAAACACTTTTAAAATAAAACCCAGTTACACCAAAAATAAATGTAAATGGATTTAACATGTTTACTCACAAGAACGCTAAATGAATGAGAACCCTGAGCTTGTTTCTTTGCAAAGTGACGATTCCATCTGTGGGTAATAAGAGACTATGAGAGAGAGAGAGAGAGAGACACCTAAAGTATGTTTATGTCTGGTTTATTCCTTTGTATTGTATTGGTTGCTGTCACTGCAGAAAATCGCGCTTCACCCAGATCTTTTATTTGAAATGGCAATAGGAGTATAAGCTCTGTGGTAGCAATCTTAAAGTATTCTGCCATAACTTTAATCCAGAACTCGGGCAGAAATGTTTCGAACGTAGTTTTAGGGGTGCCATCAATTCCAATCTTCAACAGGTCTTGTACAGGCATGCTAGATTCACCTGATTTGCTCACAAATGAGTCGAGACTATTCCTTACCAATAATAATAATTAAATAAAATAGAAATAACTTATATAATGTTCCTTGGGAAAGAGTTGGTATTATTTGATCGCGTTATACTGGTACCGGTACATGGCCCGGAGGTTGAGGACCACTGGGTTTTAGGATTATATCATGGAGGGCGATACATGAAGCTCTCTTCTACAAAGTCAACGAGACGAGTATGGGTTGCTTCCTGAAGGATGGCTCTCATTCCCTATCAACTACAACAGTTAATCTTCAGAATGTGGCAGTGGTAGGGTATGCAAGCAACCAAGACCTTTTGATTGGTGAGAGATCAGGAAAGTATCTGTACGTCTTGCTCAGCATATTGTTTGATGCACGCAGTTTTCTGTCGGCGTTATCCTGCTGGTAAGGTGTTTTGGACCCTTCCAAACTAAGTGTTACCGGCTGCCCCATCTCATTCCCGTATCGTTGGACATCATAACTCTTTGAATATGAATCGGAGGTGACCTGATATCCCCCCCAATAACACCTCAATGTATGTTGTGATTTAGTTTCCTTAAACATGCAGTTAGTTCGAGGGTCTATGATTAAGGAATCCCCCGGATTTTTAGCGTTAGTAGTAAGGTTTCTGATTTCCCGGGTTTTTTCATTCCCGGGGGAAAAACACTACTTATATATGAATAAATAGATTAGTTTTTTTTTTAAATCAAAAAACTTAATTTATGCAAGTACTATTTACTGTTGGCAAGAAAAAATTTTGCGGCTCTTTAAAAACTTTGAAATTTTGTAAATTGTAATTTTTGGCTTTTCCGACTCAAAAGGTTGCCGACCACTGCTCTATACTATAATTGCAAACGACTGCACTAATTTACTGTATTAACTTATAAAAAGATGGATGGGTGGTCCGTGATGTCGTAAGGTAAGAAATGAACAAGAGCGGACAAACCATGCCACTATCCTTTCCTTGCGATGATGGTTGCCAATCCGATCTCATAGTTGATAGATAATAAAGAGACTCTCTCCCCAAAGAGCAAAAACAAAGATAGGAAAAAGAGTAAGAGAATGAAGGGAAAATCTCTCTCTAACCAAAACTGGCAAAGTAAATACAAAAGAAGGGGGCGCTCTGGAAATAGTGAGGGGGGCGTAACAATTTGAAGTGCCTAGGGAGCCAGGGAGGTTTAAAAACGGCCCTGGATGAACTGTAAGATTTAACGGATTTTAATTTTTTCAAGTAACTAAAAAAAATATTTTTGGCCCCCAATTTAAAATTATTTATTTAAAAACAATGACGTTTGATTTTGTTGAGCTTTTTATTCATTAAATTTATGCTACGGACACATTTGAACTAATATAGGAATTGAGCTAATTTCTGTACGGTAGATGGCAGCACGTTATATTAATTTGCTGAATTTCATGTATTGGTCTGAAGTTTCTGATATAGAGTAAAACGTGTGGTGCGTAATACGCGCTTGAGGTAATAGCATTAAACAAATGTTTTCTTTTTAATGAGAAAGAAAAATTTCCCTTGATTTAAATAGTAAATTGTGAATAAGAAAATTTAAAAAATATATTGGGAATTATTTTTGTTTCATTTAAGTCTGATAGATGGCAGCACAGTAAGTCAGTCTCGTAAAAGATTCGTCATTTACTAAATTTAAAATTGAAATTTTCTGCTACAGAGTTTAAACAGTATTCCTAATTTTGAATGAAAATCCATAATTTTATTTTCGTATTCTTATAAACTTCGGCATGTGTCAACAAATTGAAACCTCTTTCCAAAAAACAATTTTAACACTATCGCAATAAGAAATATACTCTTATTCCTTTAATAAATAAATAAGGAAATCCTTCCCAAAATAAATAAGGGTAAAAAAAACACCTTGCATTTTTTTTTTAAGAATGTGTTATAGAAATCACAAAAACAAATAACTTTCCTAGAAAATCTTCTGTCCAGCAAGGACGCCTTAAAACTTCTTGAGGCCCTGGGCCCCAACATAAATGTAGGCCCCACCTATGACCCATAAAAGGACAGTATACATAGCATACATTGTCAAATACTCGTACAAACAATAACTCGAACAAATAAATGTGCATGTCTTACAATCGCACAAACCGGCTCGATTGACTGAGTAATGATGGTTTTTGGTGAGGGACCTAGGCTAATATATAACCGATGATCCTCACATGTAGCCAGTTGACACAGCGTCCAAAATTCCCAGTTTTTTAGAGAATGTAACCGGAAATAACATTAAACCTTTGAAATTATTCGAATCATGATTTTATGAAGGTTGAGTCGAAAAATAGACGAGGCACCCCACTGGGGCCGAGGATCTGGCCCTAGGCCCAATATGCCCATGCCTTAAGACGCTGCTGACTGATTGATTGAATATTAACGTCGCACTGTTCAGCTACACGGGGGCCTTTGGCGACGGACCACGTAATTTTGAACCATGGTCAAGTGACGTGGACGACACCTGAGCTGGCACCCCCCTCTCCTAACTACCACACCAAAGGGAGGACGTTTCAGCTCTCGACAGATTTAACGTGCATCGATGCCCTACGCGGCAGGTCTTTAGTGGTACTGGGCTCGAACTCGTGACAAGGCAAGCCACGGTCCGATACCTATACCACTCGGCTACCGCGGCCACAAGACGCTGCTGACCAGTGGCTCTCAAGCTTTCTCCTCGATGTGTCCTTTGGATATAACTTCATGTGTTATAATAATATGCCCAATATTTCTCATGTGTCCTTAAAATAAGCTTACCTGATGGGGAGTTAAAGTTCTTCTCGCTTTCTTGCATTGATCTGTTTTGAGAGCTTGTACTTATAGTTAAAACAATTCTAATTTATCAAGAGATCATTAATTGATATGGAAGTGGAGTCATTAACCCTTAACTTCCAACTGTTGTATTTTGTATTTCTGCAACATATGATTTATTTTAATTTAACAGACTCAATATTTTTTTTAATAACCTACAAATCACTTATCTGAGAAAATAAAGATTACTGCAATGAAGTACATGTTAATTTTGTCACTAGATGGAAGTACATTTTTTTCAGAAATCACAACAATTATAAAAATCTCTGATGTCTCAAGAACTGTGTTTTTGATATAAAAAGAATCCATTATATTTTATGCTTCTTCTTGTTTATTGACGAAATTAATTACCAGGTAACAAATTTAAACATTTTATGATAAATAATAAAATCTCCATATAAAAAAGTTTTGTAATTCTCAGCACTACTGCGCAATGTTGCACTTCTGCAACAAATAAAAAAAATGTCTGAAATTCAATTTAAAAATGCTTAAATTTTTTTTTCATTTTTCCCCCTTTTATTATTACTTGAGAACTAGCTGAAATAATTTTTTCATAGAAATTTAAAAAATTTCGAAGTTAAGGGTTAATTGACCAATTTCAAATTCTAAATTCGCGACACTATCTTTTTCCTAAATATGGTTAATATATGTATATATATATTTACTGTTTAACTGAAAAGACGCGTGGAATGTAAGCACTAATACATAAAGTTTTCTGATATTGCTTGCTACTAAATGTGTATGGAAGATTATTTTGTGATTCTCTTTTTTGAAGTATCATTTCTATATATATACGAATCTCTGTACTTAAACAATTGCCTGTTTCACGTTTTTAGTTATAATTTTGATTTTAAAGTACTCATTAAAATTATGTATGAACTATACCTTACAAATTACAAAAATTAATTTCATTCCAGATATTTTCTCGTGTTCGTGACAGTACGCATAGATATATATAGCTACATTTTTCCACCTCTTTGGTGACTATCAATAGAAATCTTGAGTTAAAAAAGTAAAAGTTTTCGCTTTTTTTAAAAATTTCATTTGGTTCTTTCAACTGAAAAAACTGTAAACATACCCTTAACCCCTTTCGATTTTCTAGAAATATTTCGCGTATAAGTGACTAGAAACTAGTTACTTTCGTACTTCTAAAAGCTGTGTTCCGAACATTCCAAAAGTAATTGATATGACTATTTTGCATTCAGAAGCTTGTCAAGGTATATCCGCAGTAAAAACGATTGGCTGGTCGACGCCGACGTCCTAAGGAAAGTTAATCCGCAAGCTGTAACTTTCCCATACCTCGAATCGTTCGATTCCAGCAGGAGGTCGTGTGAACGAGTAGCATTTTGTTGTAGGCTTTCTTTCCTAAAAGCCGCGGAATTTATAGGGTATTTATTTGTGGAATTTAAAGCGAAATAACCAATCCATTCCCACGAAAGAGACTTACAAACATGGAGAGTGGATTGATTGACAGAGCTTTGATTTTTCAAAAGCTCTCTCTCGCGCGCGAGTGTTAAAAGTAACCGAACTAAAAAAAGACGCTCGAGACTTTTTGATTTTGAACATGTTTGCTCATTGAAAATACTGTGAGTAGAATTTTTTTATTACGATTAAGTAAAATGCTTTGCATATAAAAAGTAAAGTTTATTTCATCGCTCTAAGAAGCATTTTAATTCATAATCAATGCGTGACTTATAAGCAATAGGAAAGTGGGGAATTTTTTTTTATCTAAAATGTGACACAAATATATTGCATGATAAAGTTCTACATTTTTCTTATTAGATGTGCTTGTGTAGGACGACAAAAAAAAAATACTTTTAGAATTAAATTTCATTTTACATATACCGTAAAATGCGGCGTTTAACGCGCACCGGTGTATAACGCGCACCTATACTTTCAAGGTGCATTTTTTATTTTAAGGTATATTCGCCGTATAACGCGCACCCCCTTCTTTGCGATAGAAACTGAAATGTTAGTATATAATGTGTTCTTATGTTTTTTGAAGTAATTTATTCCCAATCTTTTGTGTGTGTGTGTGAAAAAAATAGTATACTTCTAAAACCACAACTCTGTTAGTTCATAAGGCATGTCATTTCTTTTAAATAAACATTATTTCAATATGTGTATTTCGAATTTTTTTTTTTTATGCTCATCTCTTTTGTTACTTTTAAAGTTATCATTTTTATACCCGGCGTATAACGCGCACTCGTAAATTTCGACCTTATTTTTTGTGTTAAAAGTGCGCGTTATACGCCGGATTTTACGGTATATATTTTAAGAGGGTCATAGGAGCCCATGCTAAATTGCGTAAGTTTATGTATCTTTTTCTCAGAAACTTTCTTCTCATGGATAAAATTTTTACAGATGGTTATGTGTCCTATCAAAAGCACTTTAACGATTGGTTTTGTCTTTTTGTTAAAAATTAAATTAATTATGAGTTTTTTTTTTAAATTGTTAAATTTTTTTACCTAAAATTTAGTTTAAAAAAGTCATATCTAAAAATATTTGCTAGATATATCTAATTCCTCCCATTAAAATGTGAAAACATGCTAAAAGAAAATTTGAGGATTATATGCTAAGTCAGGGCTGTCCAACACGCGGCCCGCCTACTCATTTAAAAAAAATTTTAAATATCATTATCATATTTTTAAAGTTTTTTCCTTTTGAAATGTATTTGAGGGTAAATTTATTTGTTTGTATATATATATATATAATCTATTTGCCTATTACCTGTTCTTGTTTTAAGATAAATCCTTTTTGATAGTAGAAATGTCCTTTAGATTAAAATAGATTTATATATTTTATCAAACAGTTACATTTGATTTTACTATAGTAAGTTACTTTTTTAATAAATTTCGAATTGCATTATGCATATTCTTTACTAAGGATGGTACATGATTCTCTGTGTGTGCGACTTTCGTTTCTCTTCTTCCTTTTCTGTTTGGAGTTCCCAAAATGCAAGAGGCAGTCAGAGATGTTTTTTAAAGTTTAAAAAAAATATATTCAGGACGGTTGAGATAAAGGGCTATGTATACTTAACCGTTTGCAAATGACGGCACTATTAAATTTCAACAATAAGTAACGAAAGATCAATTCAAAAGGAACACAGTACTTTTCAAGAACATGACAACTCTAATATTTTAAACATTATTTGATCATTGCATTATTATATTATATAAACATTATTATATTATATATGTCTGTATGTATTAAAAGTCATGAAAGCAATAATAATAATCATTCTGTTCTAAATTTCCACACCAATAAATGTTTTTTTGTTTCCAAATCTGATATAAAAAAGTACATATTTTTATAGGCAGCCCGCGAGATTATAATGTTTTTCCGAAGTGGCCCACAAGGTCATTTGGGTTGGCTACTCCTGGCCTGAGTGTTTATTAACCTCGCCCTATAAGGTTTTTGAGATAAAGGTACGCAAAGCGAAAATTATTACATTTTGAGAAAACATGCTTTAAATTAAAAATTTGTAATTTTTTGAACATTTACTTTTTTAGTACTTTCCAGAAGTATACATATGAAGCATTTTTTTTTTTACTTTATGTTCCTACAAAACACTCTTCTAATTTTCTTTTTTCCAATATTTTTAACAATTTTGCCTTTTTTTGGGGATCTCAAGATGCTTTCGTTGGGCTACACGAATCCTACGTGTACCTAGTTTTTTGAAGCATGTGTGTGTGACACACACAGTTATAACTTAGTTCCATATCTCAATGTTTTAAGATCATTTTGTTACATGACTCATATTGAACTGCGCAATATCCATATATATATATATATATATATATTTACCCCTAATATATTAGAGTTTTTAATTCCAAAAATGTAGAACTTGAAATTACTGACCATATGGTGTTATTAACTGACTCATATGAGTTCTAGGTCTTTCCCTGTAAACACAATAACATAGGATCTCTAAAAATTGGCTTCATTTAATTCAATATGGTGTATGTGTTTATGATCTTTGTGCCTTTCATTACATTCAGCTTCTGTCTTTTAAAACTTCAATCAGGCGTTTATAATCGCAGGACACAGTTCATGTTGATGACTCTCGTTTGAAGACATAAGATGAACAGCCCGAATAGCACTTTTCATTCTGTGTAGATCATTGATATTATTTTTAATATCCGTACTATAATATCTGTGGAATTTGATATTAAAGTTTTCGATGAGTCGGTTACGACCTCAAGCTTTTTCTATCACTTAACTTTTTTTTTCTCTGTTTCGCTTTTAAGATCCAAAAGACGTGTGTGTGTACCCATACACTTTTGGATTTTCCCAATACACTCTAATTTTTCCACTTGAAAATCATGTGGATTCGCGCTCATCAGAAACTTATACAAGGGGAAACACAGGTGCTCCTGCTCATTTAGAGCATGCCAAGAAGTAGCTTTCTTTTAAAAAAATAAATAAAAATACTTCTAATTGTCGTATTTTCTCATATCATACATCATTTTAAACAGAATCATTTGAACTTGTAGAAAATATAAAAAAGTGAAAATCTATAATTTTTCGAAAATTCATGTGCCGGATTTTCTTAAAGTGTGCTGATTTGCATTCTCTTTGGAATAAAGTGAAATGGTCGCTGACTATTCGGAAGTAACTAGTTACACGTAAGAACACTAAATAATTATTGGTGTAGAACAGGGGTTGGCCACCTGTGGCACGCGGTCTACTCTACAATTTTTTTTTAGTTCTGAATGGATAGACGTTGATAAATTTCTAATGGATCTTCTTCGACAAACATCTTCAGAATTATGGACATTTATGGAATTACGAAAAAACCTTCAAGTTAACTCTAAAGATAAATTTACAGCTATTTCGTAAGCTAGTGAATGTTATTGCTGGGTAGATTTAATTGTTTGAAGAGAGAAAATTGTATGTGTGTTCTGCTTTCCTCTTTTGGTTCTACATATTCAAGTAAAAACTCTTTCCTCGTAAAAAAAATATTTTTCCTGTTCCTTGTACCTTTTTACAATGTATGAAAACAGAGATACATAAAACATTTAGAACGTTAAGTAAAAATGGTATAAATAAATTAAAAAAAAAAAAAGTTGTGGCTGTAGTGCTTTTTAAATCAAATGTGTTATATTACTAATTTTTTTCTTTTTTTCATTCCAATCATCCCAGAAAATATAAAAAATAAAATATTACGTAAAAACGTATCTTTTGTGAAAACTGTGTTCAAATGAAAGAGACATGAAATCTTTTTGAAGAAATGACATCTTTACACTTGTTATACTACAATCTTATGATAGGTCTAATACATATTATCACTTTCGCTCTTAAGGCTTGTTTTTTTTTTTTCATTCCTGCTAAGCAAGTTTTTATTTTTCTGTATGTAATACGATCAATTCAATCACAAAAAATATTTTTTTGCTTGCTAGACAGAATGTGTTCTTTTTTCACCACTTAAAAATCCTTCGTTTTCTTTTATTCGTCAATTTTCTGTGGATGACAAAAAAAAGAAAAATTTTCCATTATAATAGCAAGAAAATATTTCAATCTGAATTTAAAATCTTTCTCTTCAGCCTATTAACTGAATATAAAAATTCCTATTGTCATATTTGTGAAGTGAAACTATATATGCTTAAATCAATTCTTCAAAAAGCTTTAAGAATTATATACTTATTTTTTAAATTATGGAAGAGATATAAAAAAGTTCACAAACATAATTAGAACATTGCTGACGTTAGGTCTAATGCTAACGATTTTTTTTAAAAAAAATAGTTCGTGTATGATTCAACATTATATGCCCTTAATAAGCTTTTAAAACCAAAATAATTATGATAAGATTAATAAAGCTGCTTAAATTAAGGTTGCATTAAGTACAAACAAAACTTCTTGTCAATAAACATACTCTCAAAAACGACTAAGAAAGAGTTATCCGAATGGGACGAAGATACACGCTAAAGTCCTCACGTTGATAGGGTGTATAAATTTGGAGAGGAGGGTGTCGGCTCAAGTGTCATCATTGTCATTTGAATGAGGTTCAGAATCACGAGGTCCGCCGCCAACAGCCACTATGCAGCTTCTGAGTGCGACGAGAAAACACAATCAATCAATCAACCGAATGAGATTGATTGATTTATTTATTATTAACGTCGCACTGTTTAGCTACACTAGGGCTTTTGGCGACGGACCACGTAATTTTGAACCATGGTCAAGTGACGTGGACGACACCTGAGTTGGCATCACCCTTTCCTACCTACCACATCACACCAACGGGAGGACGTTTCAGCTCTCGACAGATTTAACGTGCGTCGCTGCCCTACACGGCGGGTCTTTAGTGGTACTGGGCATCAACCGAATGAGACGAAAATCAGTAGAAAAACTATGTACATTCAATAAAAGAACACTACCACTATCATATAGGAATGGAATGTTTTATTAAAAAAATACAACTATATATATATATATATATATATAAAAGAAATCAAAATAATAATAATAATAAAACCCAATTATGCTCCGAAGCATTTCTATATAACCCTGATCCACTTCAGCAATATGGCCGTGGAAGGCTAGGAATCATAGTTACGAGCTGATGACCGGCGGGTCATGAGTTCGAGCCACGGTGCCACTGAAGACCCCCTTCTATGAAGAAGGGCTGGTGCACGTTAAATCTGCCAAGGCTTTAAATCCTCCTGGTTGTGTGGTAGTTTGGAGAAGGGAGTGGGATTTCAGGTGTCGTCTTCGTCACTTGACCAGGGTTCAAAATTACAAGGATCGTCGCCAATAGCAGTCTTGTTACCTTATAGTGCTACGCAATAAATACTGATTCATTCCAGCTGGGTAATGTCTTCAAACATGCCTTCACTGATTATCGGGGGTCAATTTGAAGAGAGACTCATCACTGAAAACTATTTTATTTTACCTTTCATGCTGATTATATTCAATCTGTAACAAATACTTCTTTTAAAAGTGATTTAATATCAGGTGGATCAGAGTCTGTTTCAAGCAGGGCTTCGAACCGTAATTTTCTTCGTTTTGGTTTTCGTTTCGGTTCAACTAAAAAAAAAAAATCAGTTTAGTTCCAGTTTTTGTCCCACCAAAAAATAACGATTTCCGGCTCAAATCCAAATGAATAATTTTATTTTATGTATATTCTTGTTTGTACTAAAAATATATTTCTATCACAAACAAAAAGAAAATGTATTTTTATCAAAATTTAGGAGATTTTATCCTTTGGCTTCTCTATTGGTTGGTTCATCCTATTGGTACACTATGGGAATGGATACAATTAACCAGCAAGTACGATACGAGCGATGAGCAGAGAATGGCGAGCATTGGCATTGTTATCCATTATCAAAATCGCATTTGACAACTACGTCCATGATTATGTCGATTACGTGTACCCTCATCGCTTAACACTCACCGCTCACATCGTGCATTTCGTCTTGCAATAATTATGTAAGAAATATGTTTATTTATTCATTTAACATATGAAAATAGCCTTTAATTATTAATATAACTTCAAACCTGGTATCACTGAGATAACTTCTGTTGTCTCGGAGAATAAATTGCAAACCTGAAAACGCCTTTTCAACCCTAGCTTGTGTAGTTGGAGCTGCCAAATGCCATAGAGCAGGGGTGGGCAGACTTTTCCAGGGTACGCGGGCTACTGCTAATTTTTTTCAAGGTGTTGCCGTCCACCCAAGGGCATAACGGAGAATATTAGGGCCCCCCTGTAACGTCAGGTTTTGGGCCCCAAACCCTAATATGTACTTGGTGTCAGTAAGCTTTGGATCCCCGCAATACGCGGGGGTGTGCGTTACGCCACTAGGTCCACCCAGTGGCGTAGGTGTAGTGAGCAAACAGAAAGTCTACAATGCAGTCGGACCTCCATTTTACGAACCTCTATATTGCGAATTTCTCTATTTAGCGAACTTTTCCCCTGGAACTAAGAAAATTTTACGATTTTCTTCATAAAATAACCTCCAAATATCGAAGTACATTTTCTATCTAACGAACTTTTTCTCTTGTAATTCGATTTCTTTTCTCCGTATTTTTAAAATATTTCTAGACCTTCGTATGATGAAATTATTATTAGGTCTTAAGACAAAAGGCGGTCACCCCAAAATGCCTTGGTGGTCCACCGGGTGATCGCGATCGATTTAAAGCCCACCCCGGCCATAGAGTCTTATACAAGTGCGGATAGGTAATTTTATTCTCTTCTCAGAGATCTAAAACATTTTATTTTATATCGAGCCTTCGCGTACATTGTCAAAATCATTTAAAATGAATTCATTGTCACAATCTCGGTTGAAATAGGGGATTCATGTGTTCTATTGTCAATTCTTTACTTTTTAATCATCTCTAAATCGTCTTTATTTTCATCGCTTCCAGCAGAAGATTATGTTTCCTCTTTTACGATTAGAATGGATCGAGAAGTAACGAAACATATAATAATGATAATTATGTAGTTGACGTTAAATGAGAAAAACTGATATAAACTGGTTACAGTAACAAAATGACTGAAGATGCATCGAACCGAAACAAACCAATATTTATTTTTGGTGCAGTTCCGGTTTATTTCCGACCAAAATAACGTTCTTTTTCCGGTTTTCGGTTTAGTTCCAGTTCGAAGCCCTGGTTTCAAGGTAGAACGAGTGCAGGCTTAGAATTTTAATGTAACTAGGTTGTTTCTTTATTACAATTAACTGCCGAGTACTTTATAATTACTAAACTTATGGTGCATTTTGGTGAGCAACACCTAATTGTCTAAACGAGCCTTATATATATATAAAACTTCTATCACCTCGTCCTTGTCATTCGAATAATTTTCAAATAACATCCATAGCCAGAAGCGCTGGCGCAGTTTCTGGAAAAAAAAATAACAAAAATCAAACAAATTCAAGCAATGCATTTATAGAATGATTATAATTACGGTTCCACTTTCAAAATGCTGTAAGAAAAGAACCAATGCTCAGAAGAACTTCAAATTTGAGCTCAACATACTTGATGAAAGCGTAAATGGTATGGCATAAGGAAAAAAAAAATCATTGGCGTTTAAATTGTTGCTTTTTGTGTGGTTTTTGGTCCAAGGACAGTTAAAAACCGACTTTTCCCCCATCCAATGTGGCCTGATCTTGCCGTGGTGGATGAGCTTTTTACTAACAGCTGTGAATGACTTGAAAGTAATTTTTTTCTGTCGAAAAATAATCACGCGCGTTGAACAACACAGTTGGTTTAATGTGCAGCTCATGCCAAAGCCGTCACAATTCGATTCAAAATGCCATTTGTAGCAGAATCCACTTCCGTTATGCTGCTTACAACACTATCTATTGATACATTTTGGAACTTTTTTCTTACACCATACCCTTCTCCCCCTCCCCCTTCAAGTGTATTCAGTTCAAATTTGAAGTTCTGTCCAGAACTTTTTTACAGCATTTTGAAAGTGGAACTAATTATAATTATCTTGTGTCTTTATCGAAGAGTGTGTGTTTTTTAAAATTATACCGCTTGCTATATAGGATAGCGAATTCGTTTAGCAATATCAATAATTTGTTTTATCGGAAAAAGTGTTCTTTTTTTCCCCATCATTATGTGTAGACAGCCTTAAAGCGATGTAATGTAGATATTTTGATAATTAAGAAACTACTAAGATGCCGTGGATTAGAATCACGATCTTGAGTTCCAAGCCTTTTTTGGGATTATAAATCCAGCCAAAACAATCTGCTTCGCTTACATAAGGTAAGCCCAAAGTCTTGCCTTGATTATAAAAATTAATTAGAAAATAACAGTTTGATATATATTACATGGCAAAACTTGGATAGGTCAGTTATAGCAGTTATTTTTTATTTAGTAGACGGTGAGAATGCTCCTTCAAGAGGGATTCGGGGAAGCATTTGTAAGAAAGAAAGCATTCCTGATAGCATTAGGCTGATAAAAGTAAGAGATTTGAACGAATCCCAGAGCTGTTTCAGTGAAATGATGAAATAATATTGTTAAGAGTTTAAAAGTGTTTATTTAACATATATTGTGCATTATTAAACGTAGAGTAAGTAATACAACAAAAGTCAATGAAATATAAATTATTTCTTCGAAACTAATTAAAAAATAATTAGAAAATTAGGCTGACATTTTTTGACGTATGACATCTTTCCTCTCGGTTGCTTGCGCTCTAAAATATCAATCCCTATGTTAATCCCATGGTGCCATTTTTTTTAAAGATTTGGGGTTGATAATTAGGGGGTCGATAGTACTACCTGTATGGTTAGAAAGTGGAAGGGGAAGGAAGGGGGGAGACACCTGGAGGTGTATAGCATTTTGCCAATGCAAATCCTGATTAGCTCATTTCATCATTTCACTGAAACAGTTCAGGGATTTGATAAAATCCCTTACTTTCATCAATGACCTTGAAGAGACGTTATTTTAACATCTACCGTCAAGTGATCATCTCCCTTAGGGATTTGATGAAATTCCCAATTTTCTCATTTCCCTGCGACATATATATGCTTCGGTTATGTATCTCCTCAGAGACTCTCAAATCCACACTTGCCGTCTGTGAAAGATGAGAAATCCATCTCCTGATTCTCCAAATGTTCTCGCCAATCTATTCGAAGAAACGAAGGACAGATTTTTGATGGATCGGGGTGAAAGGAAATAAAACCGCTCGAGTGCCCTTGGCTGTAAAGTGACATTAAAAGGAAAAAAAAAAGTTAAAGACCCGTTCAGCACAAATCGAGTGCGAAATTTCTGGCAAGGGAAACACATCCGAATGCCACGCATAAATTATCAAACTCAATGATTTTCGACAGCTCGTTATTAAGCAAGGATACGATCGTGTTAAGAAAAAGAAAAAGAAAAAAAAAAGAACTCTGCTTTAAATAATAAGGCCGGAGTGGGGACCCACCTGTTAACCGCACAGCCACACCATTGAGCAGTCTGTGAACTTTTCGGCGCGGAAATTAATAACAGCTCAGCTCATCGTCAAAGCTTGTTATTCGTAGGCGCTTGTCATCCATCTCTACCCCGGCCCAAGTGGTAGCACTGGCGCTCAGCGTGTACAGTTTGTCGCTTCCTAATAACAAGCCTTTTAATGCGATGTCAAGGGAGCATATTTCGGCAGACTTCCTAATTATTATCTAGTTGGGTGGCTTTTACACCCTCCCCGCGAACACAGCCCCCCCGTCCGTTTTTGTCATTTTTTTCTAATTCTCATTTTTTTTTTTTTTTCTTTCTTAGTCTAGAGCAAAAGCCCTGTGGAATGTTTTCTTGCCGACTTTGATTTTTGTTTTGGATTTACGTCAGGTGTTCCGAGAGGGATCCTTCCAAAATTAAATGGCGGGAACGATAGACGCACCCCATCAACGCGTAGTGTCTTTTGGTTCCGTAGGAAACAATTGGCGTTCTAGTTGGCTATAAGAAACTAGCGGTGCGCGTGATGGTATTCATATATCGTTAACACAGCTTTCTGATTCTAAATCGATATGAAAAACTTTCGATGAATAATCGGCAAAGCTGCACTTCGTCGTTGTCAAACAAATATCTGCTAGGTGCATAAAGTATAACTTTGAGATTTTTATTTGACAATATATATATATATATATATATATATATATATACCGTAAAATCCGGCGTATAACGCGCACCCATATTTTCAAGCTGCATATACAGGGAATATACTCGAAATACAGGGAATTTCAAACTGCATGTCAACAAGCAAAAGTAACAAGACTATTATTTTGTGGTGACCGTTTTCTATATTTAGGCCTAGGCCTAATACTCATTTAGTCAATTGTGAGTCATGCACATTTAATTTTTTCAAATTACCGTTTGTACGATTATTTGACAATGCATGCTATTTACCTACTTTTAAAGATGATAGGTAGGTCCTACTTTTGTGCATAGGGGCCCAGGGCCTCAAAACACCTTAAGATGTCTCAGGGCCTAGGGCCTCAAAAAGTCTTAAAACGTCCGTGGCCACTGCAGGATGGCAACTCTACTGATCATCTGACCTTGGTTCAAAATTACGAGGCTAATTGAGTCAGGTAAGCGGATTTGTATATGGACTGGAAACAGACCAGTGGCATACATAACGGTGGAGTTTAGGGGTTTAAACCCCTCCAAAGTTTACTTAATTTTTAGCATAAGGTTAACGTCTTGATGCTTCCTTTTCCTTTTTTTAAAAATTGTAACCTATTCTATAATATTATATGAAATCGAAAGAAAATTGCCTTCGAAATTTTAAAAGTGAAGAAAAGATGATTTAATTTCCATATTTTTTTCAACTACTCCTTGTGTAGCCTGTGGTAGTCTAGTGGCCATGACAACGAGCTCTTGGTCAGCGTGTCATGACGTTTGAGATAAATAGTGGTAGCGTGATATTGATCAGTTTCAACATCTAGTTTATTTACGTCACAGCTATTATTTACAGATTATAGATTGGAGTTATTAAACTTATTGAAAGATTATTAGAGTTCAAATGTGGTTTGTGAGAGAGGAGTTCTTTCCGGAGTCTACTCAGTTCGAAGGTTCAAGCATCTCTCGTTCTCCCTTTCTGTCTTCTCTCGTTTCGGGTATCAGAAGCTGTCACCTTTTTAGCATCTAGTTACATCCTGCTAGTGGCAGAAAAGGGTCCCTTGTGATGTCAAAAGGTGGTGGAAGAGGTTCCAGGGCGGGACCCCGCAATAATTTTCGAGATGCAGGTGCAGAATACACGTGTCATGATTACTTCCGCAAAGAAGCCGAGGTGGAAGTCCTCCCATTGGAGAGGTGTGGAAGTTTGGAAAGTGATGTACCACCTAAGGTGTCGTCCTCGTTACTTGACTATGGTTCAAAATTACATGGTCCATCGCCATTCACTCAATGAATCTTTAAGTGCTTCTTTTAAATTGCGACCAGTTGAAACTTGCTTATCTATTTTTTTGTATTTTTAACAACTTAATTTGACAGTTCGTGGTTTTTGGTTTTTCCACAACCACTTCAACCTTTATTATTTTATTAGATACGTAAAGACGGATGGCGGATCTAATTTTATTTTTATAACCATCTGTACCATGGAATTCCTTTCCCATCATTCATTCAAAGGTGCAAAGACAAATTGGGGCTGTGTTTGAAAATGGTCTTTGTGATTCTGGCTTTTATTGTTGAAGTATAGTTGTCCAGAATTACCCGGGATTTGTATCGTTCCGTCACGCGTTGGAAGTGTAACAGACGTTTGAAATCCCTTTCTCTCTTCCATAGGACCGCGATAACCGAGTGGTCATGGTCGTATGATTTGTTGTTTTGTTTAAGGGCGGATGTTACTTTTGTTGCCACAAAATCAACAGTTATTCTTCTTCAAAACAGCCCCTTACAGGCCTTGGTTGCCTCAACCACGGGCTCTTTCCAGCGTCTTCTGTAGCTACTCCTCTCCAATTTTTAATTTTAAAAGTATTTAAATCTTTCTGAGTGTCATCCAACCATAGTGGCGTGCACAAGGGGGGGGGGAGTGCCCCGGGCCCGGACCCTCCCCATAGCCCTTGAATTTTTTTCAATTAATGATAATCGTATATATACAATACGTAAAATTTGATTAAGTATTTGTAATTAACGATTCATGTTATAAATTAATGCTAATTATTAAAACCATTGTTTATTTTTTTAATGTTTTTGTTCCCCAAATCGAGAAAATTAAAGAATACGTTCGGCATCGTATTGAGGTACAATACGGGAATGGCGGACTTTCAACCCTGCACCCCCTTGAAAAATTTTTGTGTGTGCTAATGTCCAACTATCTAGTTCAGTGATCCTCTAAGTGGTCTATATCGACCCCCAGGGGTCTATGACGACTTGAAAGAGGCCCACGTGAATGAAAAAATAATTTGGGGGTCCATGAGGGGTAAATCGGGGTCTATGATAATAGTTTTCATTAAACCAGATCGTGATTTTAACTTTAAAAGAAAATTTAATAAAGTGGAAACCACGTATTTTACCTATTTAACAGATTTATTTAATAAATTTAATGAGGTTAATTTGCAGTTATAAGGTGAGGCAAGATAAATTTTATTAAAACAACTATTTCATCGTTTCTGTCCAGAATTAAGGGGATGGTGGACTTTGAAATTGGCGAAAATCGTCCAAAATATGGAAAAAAATTTTTTTATGAATTATGATTTTTGTGAGTTCACTGAACCATATGCAAGAAACCGCATGTGTCTAAGTAATTTTATTAAAAAGTTATAAGCGTTTAAAAAATTTAAATGGACCCAAAAATGTAAACAAAAGCATGTGCTTAGGTTGTCATAATTTTTTGAGGTTTTTTTTTTAATATTAGAATTAATATTTTCGTGTTTTAACAACTACACATTTTAACTGCAACCTTTAACTGTTTTATCGCTGTTTACTTACTTCCACTTGTTTACAAAAGTCGAAAGTATTGCCTGTTTTTAAAATTGCACATCTTTGAT
>BMAV01000751.1:0-14167 GCA_019973955.1 Trichonephila inaurata madagascariensis
AAAAAATAAGATAAAAAAAATCAACTTCAACAAACTACATTTCTAGCAATTGACTCAATTATATTACGAATTTTAAATGTTTTTTTTTTCTTTAGAGAAAAATTATATATTTCTTGTGTTAAATTCTACAAATCCTTTTCCGATTTATTCCGTTGATATTACTACAACCAAAAAAAAGGTTATTAACTCTTTGACGGCCTCTTGCACTAGTAATTATTTTGAATCTATATAATTAACTCAGAGATATTAGTTTAATCAATTATAGTTACTGCATTCTTAATGGTGTTGAAATGCTTTCTTCTAAAAAAAACAATATCTTAAAAAGTTTTAAAAATATGGTTGCAGACATTACGCATTTTTTACTTTATTTTATGTTGGTTGAAAAAATATTTAACAGCACTTATAATTTAAAATCTTTTAATGTATCATCAATATTTAGCATAGAAATCAAAATTGCATTAGCTATTTTTTTATATAATGAATAAAAAGTTATCGAAGAATGAAATTTAAAAAGGAAAAGTACTTAATTTTAAAAGCGTGGTAAAATAAAACATTTTCAAAAAACTACGTAATGTATTTTAATGCATTAAAAACCCTCAAGTCAACGTTTTTCTTTTTCTGCACTGTAGATTATTTTAATGCATTCTCGCATTTTAACTCTCTGGTTAAATCTCGGTGTTTATGTAGAGCATATTAACAAATAACTTAACCTTCTATTCTTCATTGTTATACTATGACTGTTTTTCATATTTAGCATATTGCAGATAGAACCCCTTTACCTCACTGTCTTTGTTTAGTGTAAAAATATTAAGAACATACCTTTAAGTCCATTGGTAGTCCTGTTGAAGGAATAAAAGATGTGTAACCAATTAAAAACATTAGGGCCATGATAATTTTTAAAAAAAATATTATGTGGGACAATGAGATCTAGTATATTTGTATAAATTAAATCTTGTACACCATCATAGATACTAAGATTTCAAGTGTATATGGTTTAATTCTGGAGATTTAAATTACAAAATTTCTTTAGTCAAAATCGCTCCTTGACATCATCAGATAGTTATAAGGAATAAGATATAATAAAGGGGATATATTCTTATAGAGCAGAAAATGTAGGCAGAGAGAGCAATTGTTTGATTAATAAAGGGTCAAACGCACCAGATTGAAGCTAAACCAGTGTTTCTCAAACTATGAGGCGCGCCCCCTTTGGGGCGTGACGACTCTAATGAGGAAAGCGCGAGCACAAAAAGCAGTGCCAAAATAACATTTACACTGATATATTATGACGAGAAATTGCGTATCAGTGCTTTACCTATATCGTATTTTACAATAATTTAACAATACCAAGCTAAGAACAAGTTTAATAATTATCAGTGACTACATAGGATTGTGTGTGTGTGTGTGTGCCATACATAAAAAATTATATACAAAAACTGACACGTATCTTTATAATTTGTAAGGTTTATAATTGATCCCTTAACTGCCGATTAAAAGTACACACAGTGCCAAACTTATTTACCCGTAGGCGCATTTATGTGGATGCTGTACGAAAGTGTGGAATAAGAAGCACAAATACTTGAAATAAGTAAATTTTCTTAAACATTGTCAAGATCCTTTTATTGCATTCCAAAGCCTTCTGAATAATTTTATGGATTTGGCAGCGCGCAGAGAAAAGATCGTATTTCGGAAAGACGTATATACGTCCGGGGAAATTAACGCTTTGAGTGAGCTAGACGTTTATATACGCTGGTGGGGCACTTAAAAGGTTAAGGTAGTATCGTAGATTTAGCGTCGAATTATAGTATTATTGAATTCAATACATTGTTATTGTATGGCGGGGGGCGCGATGAAAATCATTATTGAATATTGGGTCGCGAATATTGAAACTCTGAATAGCACTGAGCTAAACTTAACACTCGTTAAACAAAACATAATTGTATTGCTTTCTTATATTAGTCTCAAAATATATTAACGAAAATGTATTTTTCAAAAGCACTTTCAGTGTATTTTCGTAGAAATGCTCTTCCTATTGAATTCAGATACTTATTCTTAATGCTACAAAGTATACCTTACTGTGAGTACTTTGAATAAAAAGAGTTTTTAGTGCTTGTTATTTATCTGTCCCTCGCTTAAGTTTTCTTCTTTCTGAATTCGCCGAACACGCATCTAGTTACCATGTATAGTATTCCGAATAGGATACACACAGTTGAATTCCAAATTAGGGAATGTTATTGATGCTTTGACCTTTGCAGTGTTTTCTGCTAGTTGAAGTATATATATAAACAGTTTTAAATCATGATTAGCTATTTTATCGAGGGGTAGAATTATTTAGGTTTTTCTTTTTTATCATTCAAAAAGTTTTTTTCCTCGACATGAAATGTTGTATCACGAAATTTAAATCATTTTACCCTTTTATTAGTTTTAGAGAATTATACAAATTTTTTGTAGTAAATCAGAATTTCTCGAAATTTAGGTTGACTCTCAAAGGGGTAATAAATCTATGAGGGGTGCCCGAGCGCATTCAAAAGTAAAAAACAAAAGGTTATTTTTTAAAAAATTATTAATTTACTGAAAGTAAACAAGAAATACATTCTGACAAAAAAAAAACGCATTCCACTGACATAATACACTTAAAAATTTATCAGTACTGCACAATGTATTTTACTATTAAATTAACAATAGTTAACTAAGAATAACATTAATAATTACCAATGACCCCATGGGCTTGGCTTGCCATACATAAAATAAATTTTAAAAACTAACACTTATCTTGATAATTTGTAATGTGGTTTAAATTAATTTGAATCGGCTTTGGATTTTAAAGCTGCTGAGCGTATCACTCCCTCACGCTACCTGTTTTACACGTAGACGTACTTATGTGATGTATTCAGGGGAGGGGGGAGAAGCAAATTCTTTGAAATAAGTATGTCATTTACAAATACTATTAATGTCTTTTTATTGCCTTCTAAATTCATCGGAATAATTTTATAGATAGCATCGCAATGAAATTATCGTACTTAGGAAAGACATATGCGTACGTGTTCGGGGCAATCAACGTTTTGACTCAGCGAGACTTTTATATACGCCTGTGACACTTAAGACAGTGCTTCTCAAACTTTCAATAGTTGCGACCCAAGTTTCAATCATAATTTTCATCGAGTGCCCCTCCATACAATAACAATGTATTTCATTCAATAATACCATACTTTGAAGTGTACTATAATACTAAACTATACCTACAATATAACTTTAACCTCTTAAATGCCGTTGGCGTATATAAACGTCTAGCTGAGCCAAAGCGTTTATTTCCCTGGACGTATATATCCGTCTTTACGAAGTACGATTCTTTCCTTGCACTTCTATTCATGAAATTATTCCGAAGAGTTTGGAATGCAATAGAAGGACCTTGACAGTGTTTGCGACGGATTTACTTATTTCAGAGGATTTATTTATTCTTTTCTACCCCCAATGCACCACATACGCCGCCTGCAAAGCAAAATGGGTACCGACAAAGAATAGCGTAACTTTTTAATCGCATGCTTATGATTTAATTTATAAACAGTACAAAGTATCAAGATAAGTGTTAATTATTTTATATAATCTTATATAGTGCACGCCTTAAGCAGCCTTACCGGTAATTATTGAACTTGTTCTTCCCTTAGTTTTGCTAAATTAATTATAAAGTCATTATGCAATACTGATATACTTCTGGCGTTGGTACTGTGTAAGTATCTATTTCTTTATTATGGCCAGAATGTACTCGGTTTTACTTTTAGTCACTGCCATCGCTTTTTAAAAATTTTATTTAGTTGTCAATATGTTCGTGGCCCTCTCGTAGAGTTATCACGGCCCCCTAGAGGGATACGCCCCAGTGTTTGAGAAACGCTGACTTAAATGGCTTAAGTCTCTTGCTTCAAAGTATAGTATCATTAAATTAAGTACATTGTTATTGTATGAAAGAGGGGGAGTAACTATGATTGGATATAGGGTCACAAACATTGAAAGATTTTAGTGCTACCATGAAAGTGTTACCGAGGATGCAGGTGTGGAAATCCAGAGTTCTTAGAAGTAATGCGCTCATACCAAGTATGATTTTCAGATGAATTATGTGGGTAATTTATGAAAAATAATTTCGAGTAGTAAATTAATTTGATATTTTTTATAGATATAAATTGCTTACATTCTAATGAAACGTTATAACAAAGTGCCATAAGAAATCTTTATACACAGTATGATATATGTTCCTCGTAAAAACATGCTTCATATTTAAATAAAAAAAAGGAATCTAAATTTCTGATGTATCTGGCAAACTAAAAATAAAGTTAAAATTTTTGCATTGAATTTAAAAATTAAACTTTTCATTATAACTCGACCTGCCAAATCTTAGTACCTCAGGTACTAAATAGTGACCTGGCGGCTAGTGCACCAAAATTTCGTAATTAAACTAGTAATAGTTTTAAATTTTAAACATTTGCAACATAAAGGAAGTAAGTACATTTACGCGTTCCACTATGAAAAAATAAGTAAATTATTTATCACTGAATGCATTTGGCAGGAATTCTAAATTTTCTCAAATGATTTCAAATATATTTCCTGTTCAACAAAAATAGAAAAAAATAAAATCAGTTTCAGAATAGACATTATTTACAATATGTGCATATGTCAGAACTTTTTAAAAAAGTTTAGCAAAATAATCATGTTTAATTATTATAATTACGCACTATAAAACCAAAATCTGCGAATGAAAAATTGTAAATTTTAGTTTACTGATCAATTTTCTCATAAAATGAAACTACCTAACCTCATTAAATCCATGGATTTTAGTTTTTGGATGCAAAACCTTTAAAAAGACAAATAATTTAATTCATTTCAAATAGCAAGTGTTATTAAAATATGTTTTTTTTAAGTGCTTGTTTTAGATCCTTCGTTGGGAATAATCTAATCTGACCACTTTCAAAATACGAATAAGAAATTGAAATTTGAAAAACATTCATGACAAAAATACGAAAGTGAGATATAATAATAAAAAAAGAGTTTCTCAATAAATTATTGAAACTTATCAACCTTTTGTATTTGCTTTTCATAATCTATTAATGCAATAAAAAATACATACAATCAAGAACGAAACATATTTATCTTGACCAATCGTCATCCTTTAGGCAGGACAGTTATAGGTTCTGTCCTACCTCGAAAAATGTCGTACTTGTTCCTTTTTTCAATATTTAAAATCTAACCTGTTAATCTCTGTATTTAGATATGCCAGACCGAACTGTTACGGGTCATGTGACGGTACAGTATGAATTATAGGAAATATTGGTGTATTTTGCACATAATCAGGCATCTATTTTTTATAAATAAATTCAAAAGATTGATGGTGAACGTATTTCAGCTACATAAGTTAGTCCTTCTTTGAACGATTTTGTCCTTCCATGAAAATCAAGATTTGAGGAAAAAGGAGGTGGGTAAGATAGGCCTTTTTTCGCCCATCGACAAATTCATATTATGTACGTTTTTTTAGCACTAATGCTCAGTCAAAATGAAAATGTTACGTTTTTTCATAAAAGTTTTTTATTTAATAGCGAAAAAGGGGGAAAAATTAACAATGTTAAGTCATTTGTAATAAATTTCTTCGATTATGTTTCCTTTTCGCTTTCACTGGACGAATCGTCACTGGACCATCCAGTAGAAGCGCCATGAAGTGTATCAGCCTATCCAAGACAGTGTTTTTGTATGAGTGTGATTATGGCGCCAGCATCCCAAGTACCAAAGTGCTATATTTGCACAGCAACCAACAAGTCTGGCGCAAGCTTTGCAATGGAAATAAAATTCAATGTTTGGATAACGACCTATACCTTTCTTATCCATATGTTATATACTTTTGAAATTGTGTGTCGTGATCTTAACTGGACTCGACCACCGAGGAGAGAATCTTCTCGATTTATGTAAAGAGAGTACATCCCTGATTGATTAAGAAGTTTGTCAGTGCATTAATTTTTAATAAAATACACAAAACGCATACAATACTATGTAAAATAATAGCCCCATTATAAAAGAAATATTTGCATTACAATATGATATGCGCGAGGTGAAGACATGTTTGAACACAAACTTGGCGTATGAACCTGACCGATTCGCGGACAAGCTATTTTGTTTGTATCGCATCAACCTGCTCAATGCACCAAAAGAAATGAATGTCAGTTTAAAAGCCTTATTATAGTAGTATTTAGTAGACCAAAAATATAGTGGTGCTTAAAGCCCTGAACAGTTTTTTTTAAAATGAAAGTTAGAAAAAGTGCTTAAAATAACACAACTCAATGAATTTGCCAAGTTTGATGACTTTTTTATGTGACTTGCTATATTTTTTTCTTACTATTTTAGAATAAAAGAAAAGATCAATACCTAAATTTCACATAAATATAATGATATATCTCCAATAAATACTTAGAATTTTCATGACTATGATGGGCGAAAAAAGACCGATCCTTACCTATCTCCTTTATTTCCTTAATAATAAAAAGAAAATTGTCAATCGTAAGAAACCAAATCCAGGCATAATGGAAAAGTTTACCAAAGAACTGCAGGATTTCTTAACAAGCATGTTTAATATGTCGAGGCTTGTTTAATATGTCTGACACAAATATCACGGGAAATGACAGTTTCCAATGGTGTTTCTTGTCTTCATCACAAGTAAATGGGGCAAATATAGAAAATTGTATTGAGTTTTAATCGGAAGAAATGCTTGATATTAAAATCAAGGCAATTGTCTATTTTAAGATATTAAAATACTGAATATAAATTTGAATTCTGATAAATTAGAACAACGGAAAAATCAGCATGTTGAAATTGATAAAAGTTAAGAGGAAATATTTAACCATTTCAAAAATGGGCACATTGATCTATTTGAAAATTTAGTTATTCTGCCTTGTGATGCCCTAGAAATAAGGCAGCGTATTAAAAAAAAATTTCAATTGGTAATGATTTTTGGACAAGTTATTAATCAAGATTATATGTTGATACTTTAGCTGCGCACTTACAATAAAGTTCAATAAGATGGATATTTCTTGCACTGAAATTTCCGATGTATTACAAAATGATATATTGACAAAAAAATTCATTCCATGGAAACATACTCACGTAAGTAAATAATTAAAATATACATAAGTGTAATAAGTATATTTTAGTTTGAATTAATAAAATATTTCATATATTTACTTCAAATTTTTGTACAGTTTTCGTCCTTCTTTTCACTGTAAAAAAAAAAATTGGTCACCTTAATAAATTGAACTTCTATCCTCTGTTAGAAGCCTACAACTGAAAAAACTAATTCTAAGAAATGAAACTGAAATTAACTTTAATTGACAAAACTGTACAGCAAATAACAACATATACAATTAAACTATTTCATTGCAGACGATTCTTTTATTGATATATTACTAAACAAAATTTAAACTTCGAAAAAGCACAGACAATCTTTAGAAAAATATCACAATTCAGAATATTAATTTAAAAATAACTACGCATAGATAAATAATATAAAATAACAAAAATATTATAAACTTATAATGACAATGAGATAAATGGTAAGATTCCACTTCTATACAAAGTGTAAATTAATTACAAGTCGATAGAAAAAAAAAGTAAATTTGATTAGGCCATTTTTTTTTTTTTAAACTTGGTGAACTTATATATCAACACATGGACTAAAGAACATTTTCGTGCAGTACTTTTAAATGAAGTAACAAGCAATTTCAAAGGATTACTTTTTTTTCTAACTGAAAAGTAGGGGTATTTTTCCTTAAACTGTTTATAAAAAGATGAAAATAAAAAATTTATATCAAATTTTCAAAAAGGGGTTAAAAGGGGGAAGGGAAAAAGGACTTAAAAAAAGCTTAAAAAAATTTTGTTGATTGTTTCAGTCAAAGTAAACTTTTTAAAAATTTTTTTGTTTTTTGGGGGTTTTCTAATAAATTCATTAACTGAAACAAAGAAAAGTAAATGTTGCTTTGGATAAAATTAGCTGGATTTATAATTAAAACTAAATTGGAAGGGAATGTATGCAATCAAGGAAACAGATAAACAATAAAGCAAGTTTAAATGTCTGAAAACTAATTTCTTTTCACTCTTTTTCATTTTTAATTTTAAAATTTAAAAATTTTCTTGCCTGGTTTTTTATAAAGGGATTAGGAATTTTCTACTTGTAAAATTTGTAAAAATCTATGGAAATTCTTGTGTTTTTTTTTTTTAGCTTTTAAACCTTTAAAAGCAAACCTTTTGAAATTTTGGGTTTAAACAAATTTTTAAAAATCCAAATTTAAAAGAAAAAAAAAAAATATTTAACTTTAAAGTTTTTGTTTTAATGTATACTTTTTGAAATATATAATTTAAAAGTGAATTTATTCATATTTGAATGTATATATTTAGAGAAAATTTATCAAAAAATAAACGGTTACTACTTAAAATGATCGTAATTCTGTCAATAATTAAATTTTTTTTTTATTTTTGGACGGGAAGCTTTAGAAATTTGCTTATTGCAAAATATTATTAGTATAAAATCAGTTTCCATAACAGAATACTTTGAAAATGTCATTTGTTCTTCATTTTATGCCAAAATATTTAATTTAAATTATTTTTTTTTTAATAAAATTCTTAAAACCATTTTATATGCATATTCTTATTTAGTAAAAAACTAAATGTCGAAATAATTATTCAAGTATACGCTTTACTAAAATCACGGTCCGAACGTAACCAGTAACTTTAATTATATATTAACAGCTGTTCTACCTTAAGTATGAAAACCTGTAAAAAATATTTGCTTTTAACCATTTAATTTCTTTTGATCTAAAAAGCTCAATAAATCGTAGATTTTTTTAAAAAAAAAATTAATTTTTTTCAAAAAAGCATGCAATTTTTTTGTTTGTTTTGAAAAATAAATTATTATTATCATTAATATTATTTGTAATAAAATAGAAAGTGTGACCCAAATTTAAAGGGATAAATTGTGTTCCTTGTTAAGAGATTCCTTTAAAATTATCATAAAAAGAAAAATATGGTGGGTGTTAAAAAATAATCGTTTTTTTTGTTTAGTTTTTTTATCCTCTACTAATTTCTTTTGCAATGTTTGCTTTTACATTATTCTTTTAAAATTAAATAATGATTATTAAGAAAACCATACAAAAAATTGGTTTTTTTGGTTTTGAAAAAATTATTTATACATAAAAATTTACAAGTTCAAATTACTTTTGAAGAAACTTTATTTTATGAGTTCCATCTTTTAACAAGCCGCTTTTTTTGGATAAAAAAAAAGCAAAATTTTTTTAATTCATTATGTAATGCTAAATCTGATTTTGAATAAAGGAAAAAACAAATTTTTCTTAATTGTATGAATTTGTTTCATCAGTTTTTAAACATAAAAAAAGAAACTGAGATTAACTGTACAAGATAATATAAAAAATTTTTGTTTTTCGAGACCCAAAGCCTTTCCAAGATAGTTTTAAAATTAAAAAAAATTTAAAAAAAAATTGTCTTGAAAAAAAATTTCTATCAAACAGCCCCCACTTTTAAGCCACTATCCATTTCAAATTAGGGGAAGTTTTGACACCGAAAATTTTTTCCGATGAATTGGGGTAATAAAAAGCAATGGGGACTTTTTTTAAAACTAACCCTTTGAAAAATAGGTCTTCCCAAAAAATCGATTAAAAATTATTGGTTTGAAAGTTTTTAAATTACCTTTTCCCCTAAAATTTAAAGTTGGTTTCTTTAAAAAGCTTCAATTTTAAAAATTAGAGCTTAAAAATATTTTACGATTAATAAATCATCTTGGATTTTAAAATATTTTAAATAATTATTTCCCTAATAGGCAAGCTACTACAATTAATGCATGTATAACAAAACATTTAAACAATTTAATTCTAATTCAATAAGTACATTTTTAATTTTAATGAAATATAAAAAATTAAATTAAGATAAAAGATAATGAAATTATAAGCTACTATTTATAATTCAAGCGTTAAAAAAGATATAAAACAAGAAGTTCCGAAAGTTTGTAGACCCTTTTTTTAAAAAACCTTTTTATCAACAAAAGGGGATAGTATAGTTATCATGTTGAAAAAAAAAGCTTTTTTTAAATAAAGATAAAATTAAAAAATCTTGGGAAAAAAAAAACGTTATACAAGAACATTTTAATAAAATAAAATTAACTGAAACAGTATTTAGGGCTGGAAACTGTGGAAAGAATAATTGGAACGGTGATATGTTCATAACATATTATTTTATTCCTCCATATATCCTTAATAAATCTATTCGTTATTGTAAACTATAGCAAAATCAAAACAAACAGCGCAACTATAAATTTTTGGACAATTCTAAATGTTTTTATATCCTGATATTATTTTTGTTTTTTTTTTTTATCTTAATTTTTTTTTCGTTTATATACATTTATTCGGATCCCGGGAAACAAATCATTATTCTCTTCCTTAATTTAAAATGCAACATATTATTAATACTAGCGGTTTGACCCGGCTTTGTGTACATGGGCTTTCTCGAATGCTTAACATTACCCATGGAAGTTCCCCTTCCGCTCTTGGTATCAGCATTTCTTCATGTGTGTCATTTGTTATTATTGTCATTACAGTTTCCTTTTTCGAAATTGTTCACACTTCTTTTAATTTTGAGACATGTTTCTTTTCTCTCACTTTATACCGGCATTGCACGGGCTTTTACCGAGTGTATAACCTAATCCTCATTGGAATTTCCTTATTTCCTCCTGATGGCAGCACTTCTCATTTGTGTGTGTACGCGAAGGATGTGAGTGGTTTCTATAATTATGCCAGTAAAATTCCATTTTTGAAATTGTTCCACTTCTTTGTCTAGTGAAACAGGTTTTATTCCCTTCCATTTAGCCCAGCGTTGCACAGCTATTTTCGAATGTATAACATATTGTCATGAAAACTCACCTTCTCTTCTCGGTATTAGTAACTTATAGAATGTTTGTGATTTCTTTTTATGTCATTACAACTCCCTTTTTCAAAACTTCTTCCACTTATTTTCATTGGGAGACAGGTTTCTTTTCTCTCCATTTCACCCGGCGTTATACGGGCATTTTTGAGTGCAAAACTGTTTTTCCCTATAGATAATATTTTCCTTCAAATTTTGATTTATGACTTATAAGAAAAACAATACAGCTTTAGTTAAAAAATTATTAATTTAAAGCAATGAAAAGAAAATGATTCTAATACTAAGAGTATTATAAAAATACTTTCATTATGTTTTAGCAATATAATAAGTTTCTAAGAATCTAAAATAATAACGTAAAATTTGGATTTTAATGTATCAATCCATCGTTAAATACAGTTATCTTAAAAATATCTCTAAACACTTAAGTAGTTTTATCCAGAATAATATAGACAATGTACTATTTTATTATTAAATAGTTATTTTAATAACGAAAAAACTGAAGATAATCATTTGGGTTTAAAAATATATTAATTATAGCCATTATCGTTAAATAATGCGTTTATTGATAAATGCAAATACCCATCTTTGAGATATAGCAATATATTTCTAGAATTTATGTGTCTTCTCTTATTTTTGCAGTGTGATTACAATAAGGGAGGACGGGAGGTCTTTAAATATTTGTTTTTCATTCGAAAAAATAAGAATTTCGGGAATAAAAAAACATTACCTTCTTGTAGAAATACACTTCTCTGCCTTGGAATTATATAAACACCTTTTTTCAAGATCCTTGAAGAAAATTATCCATTCTTGAAATTTTGGTTGTTAATAGATGAAGAACATTATATGTTTCTTTGATTGCTTATATGCTTGATTGATTTTAAGCTATTTAAATCAACTTGATTTTCAATAAGTCACATTGGTTTTTAAGCGAAGTGCAATTCTACATTGGTATTTTATATAAAATGCAAATTGAAACATATCTTATTATAAAATTTAGCATTTTTTTAAAATATAGCTGAGATTTTTATAGCTTAAAAATGTTAAAAATTGTTAACGTTTTGTAGTTACCAACTATTCTTTTCATTTTTTTTTTGTTACAAATACGTTTACTATGCATAAATCCATGAATGTTTGGAAGTAGATGATTTTCTAATGGTGAATAAATAATTTCAGCAAATTCATATTCTACATTTTTCTATTTTGAATGAAAAAGTATTATTCATCCCCCAAAATTTAAATTTTTAAAATGTCATATTTTTTACAATTGAATATAAAAAGGTTTTTTAACATATCAATCAGTATAGAGAAAATCTGTGTTAATAAAATAATTTATTTTTATTATTATTTGATCAGTTTATATTGCAGAAAATATAACTATTTCTATGCATAAATAATATTACTTAGGCTGAAATATTTGATCTTAACAAGGATATTTTTAGAAATAAAGTATTTGATTTTAACATTTTCCGTAACACTGATTTACGCTATTAAAATAATTAAAGAACTCGTTAAAGTAATGCCTAAAATCCTAAAGCAGATCTTAATTATTCTATAACCTCAACAGGAATTCTAAGTTTAAAAATTCTGTGCAACCGGTTAAATTATTAAATGTCTGTGAATAAACATAATCATCGCAATAATTAAAAACTGGTAAGAAAAAAACTTGAATATTATTACTTTTTTTTAGCATTTTCTATCAAATCAAATCAATTACCATAAGTTAATCCTCTAATATTTATTATTAAATTAGGAACTTCCGTACTATCACAACAGTGCCAATGTTCAGTATAACAGTATAACTCGCCAAGTCGGCAGCCTTGATTTCGCATGTGTCGTAGGGTTAAATTGGGAACATTTGCTTCATTTCATATAATGTATTCAAGACGGTTGCAGTCGACCAACCGGTATAGTGGTTAGCGACGCGGACTGCTGTGTCATAGGGACTGGTTTTGAATCCTGGAGAAGACATGGATGTTTGTAAATGTATAGTGACTGCGCGGCATGGGGGTACTCTAAATAGCTGTCGAGACGCAAGTCCTCTCGTGAGGTTGGTAGAAGAGGAGTGGGAAGCCTCTGACCATCTCCAGAGTTTCTTCCGCTAAATTGAGGTGGAATCGAGCAATATCGCACAGTAACCTATATGGTGCTCAAAGCTACAGATAACGACGGAGTCTTTTTCCCGTATTTCGTGGCTCTCTGGCTTGCGATGTGGCGTTAAAGTCAAACAAGACGGTTGCCGATCATACGTAAGTGCCATAAACTCAGTATGCATACTGATTTGGTTTAAATTTACATCGCACTCGGAAGCAACACGACAAATCTTCGAAATACTTCATAATTGTGAACCATGATCAAGTGACTAAAATGACCCCTGAGTAGGCCCCTCCTTCCTCAAGCTTCCACACCACGCCAGTGAGAGAACTTCGAGCTTAAAAATATTAACGTGCGTCAGTCCTTCTACGCGCCTTTGTTTTCAATGGCACTAGGGATCAATGACCATGATTTCCAATTTGACTACTCGACTTTCCACTGTCACACAGTATGCTTCATGGGAAAAAAAAAGGGAAAAAAATTCTTTTCCCTTGAATTATTTATGACCTTAAATACACTAAAGAGAAAATATACATCATTATATTCATTTGTGATTACAAAAATGAATTTTTATTTCATATTTCACCTTTAAATAATTTTAAATATATATTTTAACTCGTAAATCATGTTTAGCCTCGAAATTATAATTATACTAATTCCTTATGCAAGCTAGAATGAAAGTATAATTTGTTAATGGGAAGAATGTTTTGAGGCTGTAAATTTAAAAAAAAAAAATGTGCTGAATATTTTCTGCAACTTCTCTTTACGTGGCTGAATAACGTTGAAAAAAGTAAATAATTTGTCCAATCAAAAACTTTCTTTTCAACACTAAATATTATTTTGTTAAATAAATAATTTTTGAAAGAAATATGAACTCACAATTATTCTTGTACAAGATTTATTATAATAGAGAATAGTATAATTAAATGTTAGATTTTTTTCTTTTTAATGCAATTCAAATATATATATATATTTGAAAGAGTTTCTTCCAAGTACATAAATAATATATTGGTAGTTTTTATTAATTGCTACTAGATTTTGTATCACTTTACAATAAAGCCTGGATAATTTTTCTAAAACTAACCATGCTGAATAATTCTAATGTTTTTATTGAAGTACCCGT
>BMAV01000752.1:0-65862 GCA_019973955.1 Trichonephila inaurata madagascariensis
AAAAAATACCGTCCAGAAAAAAGCCATGATTGAGCCTCATGTCAGTTCAACCTGGCATTCAGGTTCCATGGCTCCATGAGTCTGACGCCATATTCTCAGCCTCCCGTCGGCGTTAAGTAGTCGGAATCGAGACTCATTATTCCCTGCTACTCGTTTCCAGATCTCTACTCTCCAGTCTCTGTGCTCGCTTGCCCAGGCAAGACGGGCAGCCTAAGAGCGAGCATTGAGCAATGGTACTCTCGCAGGTCGAAGGCTCCCAAATCCCATATAGTGAAGCGAGCGTTGCACAGTCCGTTTATTGACTGGCACTGTCATTCAACTGGTGGTAATTTGAGCTAATGTTTGGCTTCGCTGGCTGCATGCAATGCTCCTAAGTCATCTCTCACCATGCACTGTAGGGCTAATTGTCCTTTGCAGTTTGCCCGATGACTAATTTTTATCCATCGTCCATGTATTCTTGGTATACTCTTGAAATTGTCGACTTTGAAACTTCTCTGTCGAACGATTTCGGAAAATAAATGTCCCTTGCGTCGCGCTTCTACGATTTGCCCCTCGATCGAAGGCTTCTAAATCAGGCAGCTTACCAATGCAGAAAATTCCAACAACAAATTCAGGACAACCAAAGTACACGCTATATATGCAGTTACCACAGCGCCCCCACTTGCGCATAAATTATCCAGCGCTACACAATTTGCACAGCCCTTGCTATCCCTAATTCAGTGGCATTTCAGTGTATATTGTAAATTATTTGAATTGAATTCTTGGAGCTCCAGAGATAACTATTGATAGTCTTCTAATCTGTTTTGTTATTGCATGCTGTGTATTACAGGAAAGTAAAAATCATGTTTTTATCTACATAAATCACAAAAAAATGAGGCCATAGATCTATATTAATGATATTTTGGATTTTATAGATCTATATAAAATAATTCTGATTTGCAGAACATATCATTGAATACAACTCATGTAAATTCAAATCGGTGCTATACTGATTTTTAGCTCAATATCTTTCTTCATTAACTTCTTAAATGAAAGAGAAACATTTCTGTTTAATGGGAAAAAAAAACTTTTTACCACCAGCCCTATAATACCATACATTTAAATAAATTCATGCATACATAAATTTAATCTACTCACATACATTATGAGTCATTTTTTCCCAATCAAATATAGTTGAATATGTTTGGTCCTATAGAAACAAACATACCACAAATATTAAATAATTAAAGAAGATTATAAAATAAATATTAAATGTAAAATAAAACAATTTCAGAATATGAACAAGGAAAATATTTCCATTTTTTATACACTTGATTAATTTCAAATTTCTTTATTTTTTATATTACCTGTTATATTTATTTACGGATATTAAAAATATAATCCCGAGTAACTCAGATAAACATGCTTGCTTTCATTGATTTCTTTTCAATACACCCATGACGAAAAAAAAAGAATACCTTGTTATTGTACACAACTGTCCTTTTATTTAATACTTTTGTAAGGAAAGCGGAAATGCATCGAGTATATTTATCAAAGTGGCATTCATGCGCTCTGGACGTTGGCCATTCATTCATTATTGTGTGTTATCTCTTGAGAGGAAAAGATGAAAGCAACAGACCCTCCCGCTGACAATTCATCTCCTTGTCTTTCACACAAATGACTTGCCATTTGAGTCAGAGTGAAATGACTAAAAGAGAATTGATTCACCGATATCTTTGGAAGAACCATTGCTTTTGATAGACATCATTGCTTTTGATGATTGCGGTATATTTGTGCATGCGCTGCTGTAGAAAACTGCGCAATTATTGAGACAAGAGGATTTGTTTGGTTTGTATTTTGAAGCATTTACATTATGCGAAACTTTTTTAATCTTGTTTTATTTGCTTTAAAAGTATTTTATACATTGTATGATCTTAACAAGAATAAAATATTAAGATAACGTCTTCATATCAAACCGATTGATTAGATAACAAGTAAATTTATCACCAAGAAATTGTGATTAAACGACAAGCATAATTATCATAAACTAATCACATACGTTATTTTGTTTCTGATGTAGTTTTAAGGTATCTGACTACGTTCGGAACTGTGATATTAAAACCACATATCATTGATTTTATTTTTTAATTTTTAGTGTCATTTGCATTAGAATATGCATATAAAGTTATTTTACAGAGTTCTTGAAACAATTTGGGAACTTAAGGCATTTATAAGTATTATGACATTTGTTTAGTTGAGAATCAATTAATACGTTACAGTAGTTGTGAAACATGAATAAGCTTGGCACTTTTAAATCCGCGTTTTTATTTAGTTAAGTGAAAAAATACACTCGTAAACATAAAATAAGTAGCAACACATAAAGCAATAGATTAACACGCGGAGTTTACATGATGCTCACAAAAGCAGCCTTTGTTCGCTCCCGAAATGTCGTCTATTTATGGTCATGATCAACCGGAACCTGTTAAAATCATACGATTTCTAGTAAAGGTTTCTCTGATTTTTCACAGGATGTGGATGATCAATCTAGCATTATCCTGATTTAAAAACGCTGGCCTTTCAGTTTTTGGCAGATTAGATTAGGGTTATTTCTCATTAGGTGGTTAAATTAGAAATTATTTAGAACTATTTTAAAGTGTAAATTATTTTTCAAGAAATTTCCTTATTTTGACACACATTTTCATGTTCTTAATGCAAGAATGCTCATTTGAAAGTTGGATTTTCATTGAAAGTAGAATTTATTTATTTATTTTACATAGTTTATAGTTAGATAACATTCCAATCTGCTCATTTTTTTCAAAAATCATCACCGCATAAAACTATTGATTATTTCAAAATACCATATTTATAGAATATTAGTTCACTTTCAAAAATATTTTCAATCTTAAGAAATAAAACTGTGTTAAGAAGATTTCATACTTTGAGAAGATTAAATGTATTAAAAAGTTTCCTCGGTCTTTTACAGATTAAGAGATGAAGAACTTTTTTCGCATGAGTTCAGCTTTGCTATTTATAGAATATTTAAGGTCATTGCATCGAAAAATAACATGGTTGTTCTATGACTAGAATTAGGGAACACATATAGTGTCTGACGACACAAATCCGTTATACATATACTTATAGTACAGTAAAAAGATAAATATAGCAAACTGTACATATAGATAATTCTTTGCCAATATGTTTTACTGAATTTAAAGTTGTCTACGTGTATTATTGAAGCATGTGAAAAGTTGAGGCCATCAGACACAAAAATTGCTTCTCAAAATAACATAAATTCAAGCAGTATTAACACTTAAGAATTCTTGCCTTTTCTCAAAGTAAGGCTGGACCCTACAAAATGTACCCCATCTATAACCTAAAAAATGACAGTACATAGAAACGTTTAAAATCTGTAAAAACAACCCCAAAACAAAAATGGGGGGGCTTACAATCATGCCCTGACCTTTTCCGCCTTTTGACCTGGTAATGATGGTCATTGTGGTGACCCCTAACCTTAGTGGACAACGATCATCACATGTAGCTTATACATGTATTTATACTGTCGAATTATTGAGTCAAGAACAAGACAGGCAAATTTGGGAAAGCCGGGCTCGGGCCCCAGTGGCCCCATTTTAAAGACGTCCTGCAATAAATTACTGTTTACAATTATATATCTGTAAATTTAAAAAAATTTATAAAAAGTTTTAAATTTCTATTTTAAAAGTATAGACAGTTCGGAACCCGGGGTTTTAAAATAGCTCATAAATGGATATTTTTCGTAATATTTAGTGTCACTTAAATTAGAATACACGTATAAAATTCTTTTAAGTATATTATTACAATAAAAAGTTATTTAAATGCAATACTTTGACAAAAAATGAACTTAGAATTGATTATCCTTAAAAAGTTCTCCTTTTATGAAAAATTCTTCTAAATAATAATATTTTGTTATAAAAAGAAAAAGACAATCAGGGGCCCTGAACTTTTTTTTGGAAAATTCACATTTTTTTCAGAGTTACCCAATTAAAAAAAATTACCCGCGTTTTTTTTTCTTAAAATTTCCCCCCGTCTGTGGTATTAAAATATGATAAATCCCCTAATTTATATATTTCAAAAAAACTAGTTCAGGCCCTCTGCAAATCTTTTTTTTTTTAAGAAAAATATTATTATTAAAAAAAACATTTTTTATAAAGGATTTTAAAAAAAATCATTCTAAGTTAATTTTTAAAAAAATTTTCATTTTAAAAATTTTTTTATAAAAATATCTTAAAACAATTTTTTTGCTTTTCTTCGGGGGACACTAAAAATAAAAATTTTCCATTTATACGTTTCCAAATCATGGTTCCAACTATCGAAAATTAAACAAAAATTAAAATCCATTTAAAGAAGAAACATTTCTATAAATTTCACAGCACAGAATCAGATGGCAGACTTCGGAATAAAATCTTTACTTGTATGTTTCTCATTTTCTGTCTGTCTCTACACACTAGCGCCCTCTAGCTACAAAATTTTTTTGCTTTGGGGTGCTACAAGATGATTATCTCTACAACATCGAACGTACTTGTCAGCAATATTCTTCCCAAATACTTTATTTACTCAAATACTAAAACGCATATTAGTTTTTGATTCTTATTTCAAATGTACGTATAATCAATCCAGCAGTCACTTTCTCTTTAGAATGCTTATTTATTTAAGATAATGAAGCAAAACGAAAAAGTGTTTTAACAAATATAATAGCTAAATACTAAAAATTTGTCCTTTAAAATAATTTTTTCTATAAAGAAAATTAAATTTTGAGGCAATCAAATATATTTATTTTATCTTCACATTTATGATCAGGAAACATTTGTCTTAAAAGAAAGTGCTTTAAATTTAAGAAGGAATAGAGATCGGAAGACACAAATCTTAAAAAGATAAAGTCTATCTCAGAATATATTAATGTGAGCAGAATCTACTTATTAAGGAAGGAAAAAATATAAAATTATTTGGATTTCTTAAGTATCAGCTATTTTTCGTAAAGAATAGACAAAACACAAGTCAGAGTGAAGTTCACATTGGCGGAAATAACATGATAAAGGATATAAAATGAAGACTCAAACGAAAAAAAAAATTTCAAATAAAATTTTGAAATAAAATATGAATTTGCATTTGTGTGAGTTGTACAAAAAGAACTCTATATCGCTGGTTTTGAAAATAAAGATAAAATACAACCAACCAATAATTTTTAAGACTACACAGTACCCTACAAATCTCAAATACGCAGATTATTTTTTTTATTTTGCATTTTCTTGTGGCCCATATCATTGTGCAGCTTGCCACCAAAATTTTAGATCTGATAACAAATTGGTTTTCAGATGTTTGAAGTTTTTTTTCTAAGATTAGGTTTTGGTTTCGGTTTCATTTTAAAAGCATTTTTTCCACTCTAAAATTGAAGTAATTAAAAGTATTTTTGAGTACAATCAACTCTTTCAGTGTGAAATGGTTAGTAATTTCAATTTTCATTACTAAAATCATTTTTGAGTGATTATTTTTTGAGTTCTCATAGTTATTTAATTCAGATTGATTTCGAAGGCAATTATAGTTTATATAACTTAGAAGCTTTATCATCAATTTTTTTCCAGTTAATATAATGCCATAGCTGAAACGTTCTCAGGTTGTTATGAGAAACAATATTTCGAAGGGAGGGAATACTATTGAAAATGATAAAACTAAATAATCCTCAGTTGATGCTGAAATTAGATTTTCACAAATATATATATTCTAAATACAAATATTGCAGACAAAACTGAATATTTCCATCATTACCAAACTTTATTATAGTAAACATATTGCAGAACTATATTATAGTATTTTAAAGTCGTGCAGCAAATACTCAAACTTACTAAACTGCCCCAATTTAAAACTGAAAATAATTAAATTTTACGTACAAACTTAGCAATTTTTTTCTTAAGTTAGTAGCCCCCTCAGGGGGCTCACCTTCTTTAGGTGGGTACGGGTGTCACAATCCCGAGGTACCCTAGTGATCATTTTCCTTTTCCCAAGGGGTTTACTATCTTTGGTAAACACGGGTATCACGACCCCGGGGTACTCCAGTGATCCTTCTCTATTTTCGACCCTCCATCTTGTCATCCAATTTCTTCCTTTCTTCTTTTCCCGTCCAAGCCACAGACCTATGAATGTTTGGCGCAGTATAGCCAAAACTGGCTCTTGCGCCATAAAACACCAAACTCAACTCAACTCAACTCAAGTTAGTAGCATTATTACTGTATACATAAATGCTTAACGTTACAAATCTTGTGTGTAAATATTTGGTATAAGCTGAATAAACTGTAGTCGTAACAAATGCTATCATTAATATGCAAAAATATTTTTTGAATTGAAATAAATGTTTTCAGTCATATTTAATTAAAATAGTGCTTTAATGTGGAACATAAATTGGGAAGTAACATAATAAAAAAAAATTAGAGCTTTACCTGAGGGGATTCTAAATTTTTATTTAATGCCTTTACAAACCTTAAATGCGTTTTTCTCGGACTTTTAATTTTGAAGACATAAATGTTTTCTAAACCTTCAGGCTTTTTTTCTGCTAAAGATAGAGTCTTGAAATTTTTTGTATATACTCTAAAACGCGTATGTTCTGTAAAAGTGAGTATGAATTTAGGTCTGAGATCTCTGTATTTTTGTTAATTTATATTTTATTTTAGAGATTTTTAATTATAATAAAACTTGTTTTTTGTTCGATGAGTATGTGTGTTGTTGTGTGTGTGTGTGTGTGTGTGTGTGTGTGTGTGTGTGTGTGTGTGTGTGTGTGTGTGTGTGTGTGTGTGTGTGTGTGTGTGTGTGTGTGTGTGTGTGTGTGTGTGTGTGTGTGTGTGTGTGTGTGTGTGTGTGTGTGTGTGTGTGTGTGTGTGTGTGTGTGTGTGTGTGTGTGTGTGTGTGTGTGTGTGTGTGTGTGTGTGTGTGTGTGTGTGTGTGTGTGTGTGTGTGTGTGTGGTGTGTGTGTGTGTGTGTGTGTGTGGTGTGTGTGTGTGTGTGTGTGTGTTCACAATAATACAAGACATGTAAATCATTTGAAATGACTAACAAATTTTAAAAATTGAGTGTTTTATAAAAATTTGAAAAAACTTCAAATTCTAATTTTTTTTAATTGTAAAATAATGACTGGTCAAACTGACTTTTTACTTACAGAATCAGCTTAATAATGTAATCTAAATATAAAGCATAAATTATTTGTATGGTTACTGTGTCTCCAAAAAATATTTTTTAAAAGAGTTACCTTAAAGAGCTTTGGCTTTGAAAGCATTATACAAATAGTATTCAAAACATACGAAAATGAGTTTAGTCAAAGGTTTCATTGTTTTATATATATTACTGTTTGATCCACTACAAATTTTTAATTTACGATATCAGAATAAAATTCAATCAAAATTGTCCACCTAATATTTTTTCCGCTGTTTTTTTCAGTTACAATAACTATTTTTTTTTTAAAAAAAAATATATTATTCTTTTTTCAAATACCTCAAATAAGTAATTTTTTTTAGGAAACTTTAGTATCTTTTTATTTAATATCGCTTTTTATTAAATTTGCTATCATAGGCATATTTCAGTGTTTCTCAAACTGTGGGGCGCGCCTCCCTTGACGGGATAACTCTATGAGGGGGCGCGAGCCTTTTAAAAAGTCGAAAACAAAAGATTATTTAAAAAATTATAAATTTACTGAAAGTAAACAAACAAATACTTTCTGATATAATAAAATATAAAATACACATTTACACTGATATAATACACTTATAAATGTATCAGTACTTTGCAATGTATTTCATTATTAACAATATTAAGTTCAGGGGACAAGTTTGATAATTATCAGTGACCCCATGGACTTGTATTAACACTTATCTTGATAACTTGTATGGTTTATAATTAATTCTTTAACTGCCTATTTAAAGTTATGTAATTCGTTCCCCAATGCCACCCTTTTCCACAAAGGCGCGCGTATTTTGATGTTTGTTTGTTTGTTTTTGGGGGGGAAGGAATAAATAAGCAAATCCTCTGAAATCAGTAAAACCTTTGCAAACACTGTCAAGGTCCTTTTATTGCATTCCAAAGCCTTCGGAATAATTTTATGAACAGCAGTGCACAGAAAAGATCGTACTTCGGACAGACGTATTTATACGTCCAGAAAATTAATGTTTTGGCAGAGCGAGACGTTTATATACGTTGGTAGCATATAAGAGGACAAAGTAGTATTGTAGCTTTAGTGTCAAAGTATACTATTATTGAATTCAATGCATTGTTATTCTATGGAGGGGGGCGCGATAAAAATGATGATTGAATATTGGGTCGCGAATATTGAAAGTTTGAGAAGCACCGGCATATTTCATATTTAAAAAAAAAGTACATTTACAGAATTATTTTCAATCATGGCAATCAGTTACGGTTATATAAATATTTTAAAAAAAAGAAAACCTAAAAATTTTTATTTGATTACAGAATATTTCTAAACATGCGAACAAGAAAACGACTTTTAATTGCTGAATTCATACATATAGAATTCGAAACCTATTTGAAAACACATGACTTAGTTTTAAAGTTTATTTTTGTTTCGAGACTACATATATGGTAACTTTTACGTATGTACGCAAACGCAACGTATCATAATTTAATATTAAAATTATCTTTAATTAAATGAATCTATTATCCTTCAATTACTTTTTTTCCATTCTTTGATTATAACAAAATTTCTTCTAAGTAAGAATAATAAACATATTAATTAAAAAATATTACCTAACCCCAATATGAAAAACGCTTTGAAGTACAAATTAAGTAATCTCAGAATATATAATTAAATTATTAATGTGTGTATACTTTTCTAGTTAAAATAATATTTTTCTTAAATTTTATTCTCCGTCAAGGATTTCTGCAAACAAAAAAGAACAAAACACAGTTTAAAAAAATGTTTCAAAATATTAGCAAATAGTAAAATACAATTTATTAAAATAAAAGTAATTTAATTGGATGAATATTTTTCAGAGATAATATTAGTTAATTATATATACAGAGAGAGAGAGAATAAGCCTATATATATATATATATGAAGAATTAATAAAGTAAAAATATTATTAATAAGATTCTGTAACATAAAGGAAGGAAAAAATGCTACGTTAACAATATGGACATTTTTAATCATTAAAATAACCTGGATATACTTGAAATTTAATATTCTAGTTATTTTAAATGATTATAATATCAGAAGAAAAGAACTGATGAACAATGGTATAATAAGCCCTGTTGAAATATTTTAATTTATAAAGAAAATTTTTAGATTTCAATTCATTGAAACTTTGTTAAGGTATTAAACTTAAGAACAATGAAAATTGCAATCTGTTTCAATCATGTAATTAAATATTTTCTTCTTTCTGTGATGTCCTGTTGTTTCACAGTCGGGAAAACAATAAACAAAAGTGCATAGTTTCATAATTAATTAATTTGAAGCATTGTCTTTGAGATTAATGACATTTTTAAATTGTTTTAACTTAATTAATATTGAAAATTCCGAAGAAAACTCTGTTCTTTTACTATACTTCAGATAATTTCAAATCTTTATTATGTCTGTGTGTGTGTGTTTTTTTTAAATTTTGTCAAAATTTTAGAATTAATAAATCACATGTTTTGCAAATTAAAATATTTTTGAAGTTTATATTTCATCTAAATTTAATATTATGTATTATTGGATCTTAGCCTATTAATTTGAATTAACGTCGCTGTTAAGTATTACTTTTGAAACTGGTGTCATAATCTCTCACTGTCAAGCGACGAAGATAAAACTTGAGTTAGTATACTCTTACATTATTATAATTTCTATACAATATCAATATCTGTTTAATATTGAACAGCCTTCATTATTTTTTTTTTCCTGTCTTTAAAAATTAAGACTTCAAATTGTAATTTGTCTTAAGCATTACAACCCGAGAGCAAGGGAAAAGTAGTTATATACATTAAAATTTTGTGATTTACAAATGCACTGCCGTATAAAAGTTAAGAATAATTCGGAAGCTGTAGAAATGAAAGGCTTAATGTGACTTAAAAGCCAGTAATTGTCTTTACATGATCGAATAATACTAACCAATGATTGTACAGATATTAATTTGTTGTCTATGACTATATAATTGATAGGAGGGGAGCTATTGGAAATACTGAAAAATAAAGTGATCAAACTGCGAATTCGAGGCTCTAATTGTTTGATTAGTCAATGAACTCTTGAGTATTTCAACCGTTTCAAAAGTATTGCTTGTTAAAAAAAAAGACCAATATTTATATTTTACGAAAGCATTATCATTGGAATATCAGAAAGTAGGTGACCACTGATAGACGTGTTTTATACCTTAAATGTTGCATAGTGTATATTTATTAGTTATCAACTTCACCCTCACAATCTACACGAAGGTTATGGCATAGTGCATAATTTCCAAACTATAAAAACTAAACCAAACCTTTGAAAAGTTCGCAAAAAAGTTACAATAAGTCAAACTGAAAGTAATAAGAGTGAGATAGAACCAAATTCTATCTGAAACTGTGAAACATAACCTGATGATGTGTGCTACACAGCTGTATTTGAAGCTTTAGAGGAGCTGGCTAGTGCACGTTAAATATGTCGAGGCTAATCCTTACATGTAAATGGTGTATCTGAAGAGTAGAATGCCATCTCATCTTCCGTCTTTATTCGTTGACAGAGGTTCAAAATTATGAAATTCGTCACCAGTATCCCTCATTGCTAATACAAATCAAACCAATAATTGTCTCAACTGTAGTATCATCAATTAATCCTATTATTTTGAATTTAAAAAATATGCATAATAAAAATACATCTTCCTGTAAATTTAGTTTGAAAAATTTATATTCAAGTTTCCAAGGTTACAATCATAACTTTGTTCGGCCATGGGGACTATGATTCCCAGACAAATTGTTACAGAATTTCCAAAAAAGGGACTTCTTTGAGAAACATCCAGCTATTTATCTGCAATTAATCTAAGCGAAAAAGGCTGTTTGCCACTTAACCAAGAGCATGGTAATTGGACAGACTATCAATGGGGTGATATGATATTCTCCGATAAATCATGATTCAGTTTCTTGAGTAATTCTCTTCGCAAGATAACCTGAAGATGACGTTGATCATTTTATTCCCTCATAACATTGCAAAACGAGATTAATATTGAGATGGTATGAGTGGGTCCTAATGTCTGCTATACGCATCGATCTCCATTCGTCGAAAGGGGTTCTGTTAATAGAAAAAGATATAGTATTGAGGTTTTGGAACTTCATGTTCATCTTTTCAGAGATCCTAAAGTCTTTTTCTTTGATGACAAAGCATTGCCACATCTCCTCATGTCGAAGAAAGATATCTCAAAATGAATATATTAACAGTGACCTGCAAAATTTCCAGATTTTGTTGGGGGAAAAACTTCAAACTGCCTTTACCTCAATTTCCTATCTCACCTGAATTTCCTCTAGGCGAAGTATAAGCAGATCGTGATGCTATTTAATCATACCGCTATCGAACGTCCCGCATCTAATTTACACAAAGCTTTGTATAAAGTTCTTTCATCTTATGGCATCAGTTTTTCCCTTAATATATAAATGCTAGTGACTGCTTATTCGATTGAGAAATTATTCTTATGACTGTTTCTTAAGATGTTAGCATGTGTGTGTGTGTGTGTGTGTGTGTGTGTGTGTGTGTGTGTGTGTGTGTGTGTGTGTGTGTGTGTGTGTGTGTGTGTGTGTGTGTGTGTGTGTGTGTGTGTGTGTGTGTGTGTGTGTGTGTGTGTGTGTGTGTGTGTGTGTGTGTGTGTGTGTGTGTGTGTGTGTGTGTGTGTGTGTGTGTGTGTGTGTGTGTGTGTGTGTGTGTGTGTGTGTGTGTGTGTGTGTGTGTGTGTGTGTGTGTGTGTGTGTGTGTGTGTGTGTGTGTGTGTGTGTGTGTGTGTGTGTGTGTGTGTGTGTGTGTGTGTGTGTGTGTGTGTGTGTGTGTGTGTGTGTGTGTGATTGAATGTTGGATTAATATGTTTGAGAATTCAATTGTTATTTTTAATGTTAATAAATTTAATGTTAAGTATTTAATGTTTAAGTATTTCAGACTTTGTTATTTAATGGTTTTTGAGTATCACTGCGTAAATGATTGTGGATTTATATCATTATAATTCGCATCAAATTTAAATCTAAATGAACCTGTTTGAGATGTACATGAACATAAGATTTCAGCTAGTCAGTCTTCAAAAAGCATATTTATTGCTATGTTCAAAACCATTATGCCACAGAAATGGCAGAACATGTCACCAGAATTTATCCAGATTCTCATTTGTAATATGAAATATGTTTGAGGTGCATGTATTGCAGTAGAATGTATAATCACACTCCTTACTAACCAAATTTATTGGCTAATTTCCTTTTCATTTAACTACAGACAAACTTCTTGATTTTTCACATTTTTGCGTCATTTGCATAAATCAAGCAAAAGATTAATTTTTATGTGTTTGCCAATTGTTCTATTTATTTGTATTAACTTTCTATGTATGCCAAATATCCTTCCATTATGCCGTAATAACCATCATTCTTAAATTTTGGGCACAAGTGTAGCTTTAAACTAAAAGTTTCGTTGACTTTAAGAAAAATAATTAACAAGGAAATAAATAAGAAAGTTACAAAGGAACAATAAATAAGGAAAATTTAAATTTTTAGTCGTAAAGAAGAGGATATAAAGCAACAGATATTTCTAAGAAAACAAATTAAATTATTGTTTAATATCTCAAAGCATTATTTGCTGCCCTGTACAAAACACATAATATTTTTTTTCTACTTTCAGGTAAATGGATGAAAGGTACCTCCGTAGATGCCCAAGGAATCCAGTCAATAATCAACCTTTGCGTAGACGAACAGAAAATATCATGATTGCAGTACCTTTTGTTTTGTGCTTTTCAACTTTTGGGATAATAAATCTTGTGGGAGGAACTATTCTGACCATTATGTCATGCAGACCGAAAGCTTCACCAAAAGCCATGATGATCCTGCAGAAACTTGCCCAAGACAATAATGTGAAGCTTGAGTCAACCATCGATCCACTACAAATTGTTGGAATTATAATTCTGCTCACAGGCTCATTTTTGGTGATCATTGGCATTGTACTAGGAATTATTGCTTGCCGTTCTGTTGACGAACAGAGACGTAAGCATGACCTCAGACTTTCAGGGCAACCAATGAGTAGTTTTGGAACCAGAAGTAGAAGAACGTCATCGTTTTGCTCAACTTCATTCACCTCCAATCGTTCGAGATATAACGGCAAAAAAGCTTTGGAGAAGACAGTGTCCCCAATTCTGGAATTAAATGGCGAGGATGAAAATATGGAATGCGACCGATTAGCTGTCGAAGTACATCAAGAAGGTGAATCTAACACATATACCAAAGATATGTCGACAAGTGTATCATTGCAGACAGTTCAAGTCTCTTTCGATACAAACAAGGAATTGACATCGAAAGATTCCAAAAACACAAGTTCATCTGCAGTTGCCATAACTATTGATTCCACAATGGAATCTGCTGAAATGTCTTCTGAAATCAATCTTCTATCATAAATGACAAAACTCTGTACATTTTTGATGGAAACCATGTTCAAATGCTTTAAAACACGTGATTTCTGCATTTACAGAATTGTTTTAACATTGTTTTGACAGAACTAGAGTAGATTACATGGTCCTCTCTCTGTATTCATTTGTTTTCAATACCTATAAACTGTCTATAGGGTTTTAATCTTTTGAACCTGTATGTAAATATGGAAAAAAAATCATGTATCTCCATTTTGTTTTGTGTGTATATATATATATATTTTATATATATATATATATATATATATATATATATATAACATAATATATATATATATATATATATATATATATTCCTCTCTGTCGTAATATTTTAATTTATATGAAGCATGAAAAACATTTATATTAGTTTAGTTAAGGGATTCATAATAAATTATGAATAAACAAAGCATTTGCGCAATGATCATTTATGCCAGCACAGTACCTTTTCTTATACAAATACATAATACAGAAATATCTCGCTTTGTATGGATATCTCTATATAATACTGCTAGTAATTTTGGAAATGAATTTCAGGTAGTACTAATTGATTCAATCAAAGTGTAAAATACACAGGGTTCCCCCATAGTCGAAGTTGGAAATTTTCTTGACAACTACTATTTTGTATTAATCGATATCTAATCGCGAAGCAAAATAATGATATAATATATAAATTCCAACGTTTTTATAAGATGAATATAGAAGTTAGTAAATTATTCAACCATTTAAACATCATGAAACAATTATTTCACTTCTAAATATTGTTACGTAGATCCGAGGTTTCGGGGATTTTATGCAAAACAATCACAAAGAAAATAAACAGTTCTTTAAGAGAGATGCGAATTTATTATCCAAAATCCAATCCCTTAAATACAGGATTCAGCAGCGATATTCACAGAGTAAATATTCAAAGGTCTTCACACCTTCAACAGCAATCAGCACAATAAGGGGTTTAAAAATACCGTAAGTAAAGTATTATCATGAAGCACAGCCGAGTTTAATCGCAAAGTCAAAATAATCCTCACTACTCGCTGGTTTAATCCAGGCTCCTCACTGGTTTAATCCAGACTCCTCACCGTCCCGGCGAGGATCTTATTTATAGGCGCGACAGAAACTTCCAGAAATATAACAGCTCGTGTCATTGAACGTGACACTAGTGGAGAGATCTACTACTTTCTAGAAGATTCCAGAGGGTTCCGAACTCGCCAACATGGTCGCCAATGACACCAAAATGGTCGCCAAATTGGTCGCCAAAAATGATGCAAACGTTGCTCTAGCGCCAAGATTTCGCCAAGTTCTCATTGAATCGCCATTATAACGTAAGGGGCGGCATTGCTTGTGAATGGTACAATTTTAACATGAAATAAACATAATATAGAGTGATATAAATGCATTAAACACTCAAATACAAATCATTTATACTATTTACACAAAATTCGTAACAATATAGACTAAGACTTAACTTTTGTTGCAATTTCAGAGAAAAAAATAAACCTAGAAAGATACAACATTGCTCGTTAAATCGATGGTTTTCAATATTGTTTTCTATATGAACTCGAAAATTTAGAATACAATAAATCAAACATAAAGTCATTTAGTTTTAGTTGAACTTACGCAGCTTATTCTTCACAATGCTTCTCTCCAAGGCGTTAATCTCAAAAGAAATGAAATCACAGTTGGCTTTTCGAGTCTGGATCATACCTAAGTTACGCTTTTCAATTATTTTTTCCCATAGACCTCATAATAAGATACTTATTCATTTCCCTCTGTAGTGGTATTTTATTTCCAAATAAATTCATCAGTTGAATCTTTCTTCTCAGTCAAATGCACGTCGTTTTCGCAAACTCAACATTCGATGTTATTTAGAGAATGAGTGGATGCTTACGTCGCACTCTAAAGTAACACGAGTGTTATTTGTGATGAACCTCGTTATTTTATGCCTCGGCTAAGAAACGAGGACGTTACCAGAGCTGGTACATTTTCTCCAAACAACCACATCAACGAGAGATTTTCGGCCTCGACAATTTTAACGCACAACAGCCTCTCTACGTGACAGATTTTCAGTGGCACTAGGACTGAATTATTTATGTACTCGACATTATTTAAATTTAAATCTTTAGTAGTACATCCTTGTACTACAGATATTTTTCCCTTCAACTTCCAAAATCTATTTTTAAGAAAAGGACATAAAATATACTTTTCAATTGCACTGTTCCAGAGAATTAACTAAAAGAAACCCCAAAAAAAAGAAGAAAAGGAAAGAAAGAAAAATAAATCGTAAAAAAATACCAAAATCGAATTCTTTATGGTGTTTCTCAACGAGAAGAATAAAAGTTAATTCTAAAAAGTATCGTTTGTCTTTTTAAAAACATCTGTCACTTTTAAGGAATGAACAACATTTAGCATAAGTGGAGAGAACAGGTGACTTCATCAGAATAAATGCATTATTTCGTTGTATCTGGCTTAGCAAAGTAAACAGTTTGCTAGAATGAAATCGTTATCAACTACGAAATCTAAAATACATCGCCAGAGCTAAAGGGCAGCTGATTGATTCACTATTTATGTGGTTTGGAAAGAGTTTGCACCGAAACATTCTCTCTCCAAAATCTTCCCACTAAAATAATATTCCTAAACTGAATGCTAAATGATCAATAAAATGGATCTTTTTCTTTTTTTCCTGAATTTCAATACTTGCCTGTATAGAAAAGTATTTCTATAGTACATGGACGAGGGAAAAATAAAATGAAAATTAATGTTTACTTTTATTGTTACAATTGAGATGAAGCTCAAGTATTTTAGCTTTTTTAGGGTAAGAAGTCGAAGTAATTTTTGCTAAAATGAAACAAGCATTTTGACGTGAATACGGCTTTAAAATTGCTTTCATAGCGGGAGGCAATTAAAAAAAACGAATGATAACAAAATCGGAGGATACAGTTTGGTGTTGTATAGCTAAATATCTATCATTTCCATCCAAAATTCAATTACACCATTGGACAGCTAAAGGATAAAATAATTCATTATGCTAGGTAAGGACTGTGACGCATTGCGCGTGATGGATTGGGAAGCTCCACATTTCGAGGTCATTTTGCTGCGTATCGAGATTTTCATTTAGTATAACTTTTGACTCGGAGAAGCTCCGACGCTCGTTTTAGTTCAATCGTCAGCTCTCATCAAAATCTATCGATTGTATATAAAACAATAGTGTAAAATAGTGACAGCGAATATAATAAGGTGTTAAATAAAAATAAAAAGTATTATCAAAAACCTATAAAAATTCGGCGTCAAAAAGCCAAATCCAAATACAGAGATTGTATACGGTTGGAAAGGGCTTCTCAAGAGCAATCGATGATACCAATAAACACCATATGAGTGAGTCATGCAGTGCCGGGAACGTAAAAGAATGAATGCGGCCGAGTGAATCAACGACGGTGCTAGTACATCTGCAGCTGTGCAGTTGAAATTATGCAAGTGGATGATGAGATCGCTTTTATTTTGACACTGGACTGTGTAAGCCTCGATTGTGTATGATCGTCGTTTATTAAGACACATTGCGCAGCAGCTAGTGCACGTTTCACCACTACGTTTTTCAACTATCCATTCGGACATAAGTGTGATGTGTGTGATCGTCTATGGTTTCTCCGCTAACTGAAACCAACAAAAGAAAAACACTTACCACTGATTAATATTTTCCCTGAAAAGCTAATGGCTGACTTTAAACTGTGCATACGTGTAAAACTCACTGGACTCGGACAAAGTGCCCACGTTTTTACGTTCTAATGGATCTGTGTTATCGAGATGAGTATCAGAGTTTGGCCCTACATCTGTTGCCAACACTAGTCACCAAAGTAAAAAATTATAGCAATTTATATAGAAGTATCCCACGATTTTACCTCAATACCATTAATTTTCTCGTTAATCATTTTATTCTTATGCTAAGAATTATTTTTCTTACGTTTTAGTTCGATTAACTATAAAAGCGTGTTTTTTAGTTTTTTTTTAAACTATAATTTATTATTTTTTTTTAATTTCATACTAAAAAACTGTTTAAAGCACCTATTTTTTTCTTGTAACTATTTAGCAGGTGCCCTGTCATTATAATAAATATTAATAAATACTAAGTTATACCTGTTTTTCTTTACCAAAAATTACTTTGAATTTTTACAATAAAAAAAAGTTGAAATACTTAAATTTCGTTCCCCTTAACATAAAAATCAATTTTGTTTCCTTCATCTATATAGCAGAGAACATCTTTCCGCATACATAATGTGACGGGCTTTCGTCGCAATTTCAATTAACTGTCCTCTTCATTCTTCTCTCAACTTCCTTCTTCTTTCCAATCAACTCAAGAAGAACATGTATATGTAATTTAGGAATCATATATATATGGGAAGTTTAGCATTCTCGGTGTGGATAAGTGGAGTCGCTAGGTGTGTTTGCTAAGTAGAAAGGTAGTCGTAAGGTGACATGAGATATAGTCTAGAAGAGGAATCTTAATCCTGGAAATTAGCCTAACAGTTCCGGTGTAGATTAACCAAAAGTGGGTCCGAGCCCAACGGAGTATAGCCGGATTAAAGCCGAAACAAAAGTTATAAGAACTGTAGCTGTTTATCTAGGATATAAAGGTAAGATTGATAAATTAAACTTTAAGTATAAAGCATTTACTATTGAGATAGTATTTAATCTATAAAGAGTTATATTCAGTTGCTAGTGACGCTATCGATTGGTAATATGTATTGCGTCTTCTCGTTCTTGATCATACTCCTTAGATTATTCTTGTTGTTGTTTTGTGTTTAAGCGCTAAGATCTTAATAAACAGATTTTAGTATGAATGACTTTAGTAGTTCTTCGTTCCTCCCCATAGACACAGGTCGCGTGGATAGTGTAGAATGGAGTCCCCATCGGCGGGGACTTCACAATAGGTTCTAAAATTCTGAGCAAAAAATAATATTCTAACCATCCTGCTGCATTTTCACAAGGGAGGAAGAAAAAACGTCACGTACATTTAATGGATTTCTTAGCATTAAGTTTTTAAAAATAACCAACTGTCGAACTGAAGGTGCACGATAAAGTGGAAGACGGGGAGAAGCTTAGGTCGCGCGCGCGCGGGCTATTTCGACACAGTGGAGGACAGAGAGGTGGGTTATAAAACGTTGCAATGTGCGTTGTTCTATACCAGGGATGGCGAACCAGTGGCACGTGTGCCATTAAAGGCGCGTGACACAATATTTTGGGCACGCCACAAAATTGTTTGCATTTTATTTCAAAATAACTATGAAGTATTACAAGCAAACACGAGTGATCGGTCGCGGGGTGACTGGGAGCAATCCCGTTGGTTATTATCTTGCCTTACTTTCGTCGTGAACTACAATTGCTTATGATGCAAAATTTGTCTGCGCATAGCATAGTCAATTTCGTTGACACAACTTTATTTTAAAGTTTATTTGCATTATAATTACGATTTTCAACTGTTATTTAACAAGGCTAGTTTAGCAAAAGAACAAAAAGTGCAAGATAGTGAGTGTAACAGAGAATTTCAAACTTGGTGAATCTAGAAATGTAGCATGATTAGTAAAAGCGACAAAGCGGTGAGTGTTTTATGTTCTGGAACAGTGGTACACAGAACATCGTCTGAAAAATGGTATTTTGAAACAAATCACAAATCCTTTTGGCAAAAAAGTGAACCACAGCAAAAGTAATCAATTCCTTAGAAATGTTTTGGCAGATGTCTCCAATTCAGTATACATTCTACTAAAAGTAACATTTTACAATTCTAATATAAGTTATTCGTCATCCACACACACAATCTGAAATAACAGAAATCACACTGATGGTACTTTAATTTGAATTACACGTATAATTAAATCATTTATAACTATACAGTGCAAAAGGTATTTTTCGTAGTAAAGAAAGAGTTTTGAGTTGTTAGCATTTAGTTTTTTTGTGTTCCCAATAATAACATGTCAAAAAATTATTTGACGGCACGTCCATACCTCATTAAAACACTTCTTTAAAAAAAAAGACGTGTGTGTACTTATGTACGCATGTAAGAAGTTATACTTCTTTGGCGTAACAAGATTAAAATCTTTCTAAAAATCTTGAGCAGGGCAAGCTGAGCCAAGGACGAAAGGCGGTCACGAACAGAGTTGCATGATATTAACCTTAAGTCAATCGGACCAGCCAAACCCGAGATAATCACGATTTAAATAAATTTAAACACCCCAGCACAGGGACAATAGGACCAATAACATGTGGGAAGCATCAGACTGTATCTGAAAATGAGATTAACCGAATACGACATCTAGGACCTCATATTGAATGTCTCGGCGAGAAGAATCGTTCATGAGAAAATTAAGACATCCGCCTGAAGAGTCCCTGAGTTATGGTCATTTTAAAATAATTAAATCATTTAAAACAATTAAATAAAATAGAAGCAGGGCACCCAGAAACTTGAAACTGGGCCTGGTTGTGAGGAAACACAAAAGGAATCCATTAGAACCGGTCCGGAATCTGTAGTTGCAAATAGGACGGTGCTAGCTTGGGAAAGGAAAACGAAATTAACTCCCCCCGGAGGGGAACAACTGTGACGTAATTGGTCACGTACATCCCAATAATACACAGAGTAGTAGGTGATCCCAAAGTTTTATCCTTATACCTCTGTAATATCGTAGCGTCATCAAAAGATCGAACAATATAAGGAAAAACATGGGATCCTTTGTTCAAACCCGGGAGCCTCCTTCTTCAGGGAAGTAAAGAGAAATATTTTTTGGAGAAATTTGAAGGCGGGAATGATCTGTCCCGTTCTGCACATTTCTAATCAAAGCATTTTCGTATCCGTTCCTACAGAACGCAAAGCAAAGGTTTGCAGACGCGAGTGTATAGTTCAGTGGTAAAGTACTCGACTTCAGATTGAGAGGTCTCGGTTTAAACCCGGGTGTTCTATTCTTCAGGAAGTGAAGATATATACTTTCCTCAGAATTTTGAAGGCGGCAATGATCTGTCCCGTTCTGTATATTTCTAGACAAAGCATTTTCTCATCCGTGACGGTTTTGAGTCACGTCCGTGACGCTGTGCGCACGCATCGTAAAAATTCACCCTTATCCTATTTCTTTAACGCCCTAAAAGAAGTATAACTTCAAAAAGGCAGGTTGATCCATAAAGGTTTTCCACCCCTGCTCTATACACATCTATGATCATCCCTTTTGGTTATTTGCTTGTACAATGAAGATAGTTTAACATGTGTGTGTGTGTGTGAAACTGAGAGGACTGAAATATTTTTTCATGTTAAAGAATACTGCAAAAAACTATATTTAACAAAACTAAGTTTATTAGAGTACATTTTATTCACATAGATATGTGTACATGCATTGTTATGCTTTCGAGTCAAGCAGTTGAAAAATCGGTTTCTTTATGTAGGTAGCATTACACCAGGGGTGTCAAACTCGCGGCCCACAGCTAACATTTTGTGGCCCGGCCAATATATCGGCACACAGCAATATATAATAATAATTTTAAAAAATTCTCCCGAAATATTAAAGATAGTAGCAGAGAAGAGATGTCAAGTGTCAGGACGTAAACATTAAACTCTGTTCTTTTTTTCTTTTATATATGTTTATTATAAAGAATATAATTCAAAATAAACTTACTTTTCTATGAATATTGATTTTTTTTTTGCAGCCCACCTAAAATTAAACCTTGTTTGTTTGACCCAAATTAGGTTTTGAGTTTGACACCCTTGCATTACACCGTTTATAAACCTGCACAACAAAAATATTAAGGGTCTTTTCCTCTTACATAGCCCCGACAACCAATGGCCGTCCGCAAAACACCACTCCACCTACGAACCTGAACCCTGAATGTAATTCGAGGTGTAAGAGGTGACCGTTCTACCCCAACAAAGTGGGAATGTGAAGGATTGAATATTAACGTCGCACTTTTTAGCTACACGAGGGCTTTTGACGACGGACCACGTGTTTTTGAACCATGGTCAAGTGACGTGGACGACACTCTGCCTTACACGGCGGGTCTTTAGTGGTACTGGGCTCGAACTCCTGACATGCCTGCCATAATCCGATACCCTGACCACTGGGCTACCGCCAACAGAGTGGGAAGACAGTCCACTTTGAAGCACTGGAAAGGACGATTGTGTTTGTCTCCTCATTTACTAATAACATACTCTGCAGAATGGACATAGACAATAATTTGAATAACTTGTAACCAATTGTACATACTGTAAATAACAGCTGAGGACAAAATAAATCAATTATTTATTTTCTTAGCTCTCACGCTACCCATCAGTTTCCCCAAAAGTCACAGCGTGTATTTAATAAAAACCGTGCAGACATTTACATAATTTGCTCTCCTTTTTAAAAAATTATTGCTGATATAGTAGAGTCAAAAACAAAATCTTAGCAGATTTCTGTTTTCGTTTTCTATTTTTGATCAACAACTTTAAAAATATCTTCATTTTAAGCGAAACAGCAGCTTGTTTACCTCATGAGCTTTTTGCCATTGTGTTTGAAAAAAAAAAACTTTTATAATAGAAAAAATTATGCGAACCAAATCCACTGATTTTTACTCACACTGCAATGTACTCCTCACTGAATTTCAAAGCGAACTGTTGACAAATGAGATGTTATTGTCCGTGGTTTGTAGGAATGGAAGGTAAAGGCCGTATCAAATGTACATTTTCCATGCAACTTTTTCTTCCAATTTGTGGCCTAATCTGAGGGGGAAGGGTTGCCCTAAGCAAAAACATGTTCTGACGTCAGCCGCGCTCTATCTCCACATTAAAAATTACTCGCCGCTTTCTCTGTTTCGGAAAATGAACATCCAAAATTATTTCTTTTATTTTGCTTGCTTTTTGTTGATGGATGTGGACAGAAATGGAGCACCGTCCTATTTAAAATATTATACGCCGTTAAAATATTTTACACCATTAAAATATTATACGGCATATCTGATGTGTTAGACGAGACCGAAGCCGCCATCTTGTTTATGACGTAGGGCGCCCAAGAACCCCATTGGCTGGAATTTCAAGCAACTTTTATTTGGGACAACTTTTTGAGCTCACTAGCAAAAAGTTGTTCTAAAGCCGTTGCTATGGCAACTGAGTAAAAATTGCACGAACTGGGCCAAAAATTGCTTGAAACGTGTACGTGTAACACCGCCTTTAGAGTAGTTTAGATAAACAAAAGCTTAGCTATACAACAAAAACCAAGCCTAGGAAACAAAATTGGTTCGTGTCACAGGTTATTCCAGGGGCATTTCAAAGCCAAATTAGCCTCTTTCCAACGAAACATGTCTTTCATTTCACAACCTTTTTAAATCTACCCTTCACGGTTGGATTCCGTATTTTGTTCATCCCCAGAAGGGAAATATTTTCGTGTTAAGCGATTTTCGCGCGTTTCGTGTCAAGGGAAAAGGGTACGAAAATATATAGTATTTTGTCGTAACTGTTGTATTATTTCGTGTTAACCGGTAATTCCCCCTAAGCGTTTTCGCGTTTAGCGTATTTCACTTGTATTTTGTATTAAAATAATTTTATTTTGAGTCTAAAATCATCTAACGAAAATTAAAGTCTTTTTCCATTTTTTTTGAAAAATCAACCCTTTTATGGCAATATAAAATTATGGCAAATATAAATTATTATAAAATAATAATTTTATCTCCAAGTTATAGAACATCTTTTCCGTGTAGGTAGGTCCCAATTAATATTTGTTTTCGTGCATATAACAACAATCCCCCCTATTGATCAAGCTCAAGTGTGATGATTAGTGCACGAGTACGGTACGTACAAACTCTGTCGCTGTGAAAAAGATACATATTCAGATAATTTTCCTTCAGTTTTTAGGTTAGCCTCTGCGCATGCGCTTCGGTTATACAGGTTATCCAAAAATTCACTTATTTCTAAAATTATTATACATCATATGTTTCTTTAACTCATTTATAATGAATGATAAGCGAAAATCAACAGGTGGTGTGAATATTGAACAGGATTCAAGCTTTCTCGGATGCTGCAGATCCCATGGACTCTCAGGTTCTTGATGATGAATCTCTAATCAGCATAGAAAAATGAGCTTATAAAGAAAGAGAAACTAAAGCTAATGTGCAAATACAGTCGACTCTCGCTAATTCAAACATTCGATAATACGAACCTTTCTTTAATTCCAACTATATGCTCAGACCATAGAAAAACTCTCGATATTTCGAACTAAAACAATGCGTCTCGGTACACTCAATATTTCGAAATAGTCAGCGGCTTACCAGATTATCTTATATAGCTCTCGACAATTTGAACACTCAGTATCATGTACATTCTTGTAGCAAACAGGTTGAAGCTTACATGTTTTGTGTTGCATTCTTCGTGTCTCAACTGTAACGTAGTCCCTTTGATGACAATCTGTCTGCCATCCTGCCTTTGTGTTTCCCAGTTCCACAAGAAAAAAGAAACTTCAATGCTTTTTTCTAAAAGTGAATAGACCGACCGAACTTGTTGTCAGCTATCCATATCTTTCGTTTAACACAGGGGTGTCCAACACGCGGCCATCCAGTACGTAATTTGCGACCCACCGACTCCTTTTGAAAAAATTTTTAAATATCACATTTTTAAAGTTTTTTTCATTTTGAAATTTATTTGAGGGAAAATTTATACATATATATAAATCTGCAATGTATTTGCCTGTTCGGGTTTTAAAATAATTCCTTTTTGATAATAGAAATGTCTTTCAGGTTAAAATAGATTTATACTTTATCAAACAGTTACATTTCATTTTACTGCAGTAGATTGCTTTTTTAATAAATTTCGAATTGCATTATGCATATCCCTTACTATGTGGATGGTACATGATTCTCTGTGCGTGCGACTTTCGTTTCTCCTCCTTTTCTGTTTAGAGTGCCTAAAAAGCAAGAGGCAGTCAGAGATGTTTTTTAAAGTTTAAAAAAAATATTCAGGACGGTAAAAATAACGGACAATCTATACTTAATCGTTTGCAAATGACTGCACTATCAAATTTAAACAATGAGTAACGAAAAATCAATTCAATAGGAACACCGTAATTTTCATGAAAATGTGGCACACACAAATGTAATATTTTAAACATTATTTGATCATTGCATTATTTTATGATATAAACATTAATATATTATCTATGTCTGTGTGTGTATACATAAAAAAAATGAAAATAATAATAATTCATTCTGTTTTAATTTTTCCCTCCAATAAATGTTTTTTTGTTTCCAAATCTGATTTAAAGGTACATATTTTTTTGTGCGGCCCGCGAGATTATGTTTTTCCGAAGGGGCCCGCAAGTTCATTTGGGTTGAACACCCCTGGTTTAACATATGTGCTTAGAAAGGATGGTCTGCAATTGTGAAGAAAAGACGAGTAGGATTCTGTATTTTGCTTCGGAATGACATGACGATTTATGACTCATCTGTGTAACTTATAGGCACCCAAATATGCCATGAGCCGGACTGGACCCAATGCCTTAAAGAACCAATAGTGTTGGGGACAGTGTTTGAGGGAACCGAAAACAGAATTTTTCTTCAAAAAGGATTAATTATGAGTACAGTATATATTCTTTTAATAATTGTTTTTAATACATAAATGTATTCTTTTAACACAGGTCTTAACTTCTGTATAATTGCAGCGATACTCAATCTGCGGCCCGCCGGCCTTTTTGGAGTGGCCCATTGCACTAAGAAATTCAATTATTGGAGAAACAATGTACAAAAAATTTAACAGGACATTCTATCAATCAAGCAATGAAATGTATCAATTTTGCTATCAATTGTTTTTTTTTAATAGTACAATGTAAGCAAGAGGCTTGGTTATAGGTGAAAGAAAATAGAAATTATCCCATAACTCAGTAAAATTTCATAAAAATAAATATTTTTGTTTGTGTGTTCGACAGAAAAGTTAATATAGTATTAAAATAAAAGCTAAAAATGAGTTTTATAATATTTTGATCAATTTTGTTTGTAAATGTTGCTTTGGTCTTATAGTCTGCTTTTTCACAATCCGCATGAAATAACTGTCACATGTATGCGGCCTGCATGAAATAACTGTCATGTGCATGCAGCCTGGCGGGAAAAAAGGTTGAGTACCCCTGGTATGTTTATATTGTACAATATGTACTTTTTAAAAATACTTTTATACATGTGTGCAATTGTTTTATTACACAGTTTCAAATTTAAATGCGTTAGAAAAAAATTTCTCTTCGCGTAATTTGGGAGTTCTTTCCTACCCTCTTGATGGCCGTGGAAGCCTAGTGGTCAAGGTATCGGATCGTGGCTGGCAAGTCACGAGTTCGAGCCCAGTACTACTAAAGACCTAACGTGTAGGGTAGTGATGCACGTTAAATCCGTCAAGAGCTCAAATGTTCCGTTGGTGCGGTAGTTAGGAGAGGGTGGTGCCAGCTTGTGTCGCCCTGTCACTAGACCATGGTTCAAAATTACGAGGTTCGTCGCCAAAAGCCCTAGTGTAGCTTAACACTGTGAAGTTAATATTCATTCATTCCTACCCTTTTGATAATTCTAAGTTTTTCATTGGTCCCTCCAACTTCGAACTATCAAAAGTCAGAGTGTATAAGAAAAAAACTGCATTGAATTACCTTGAAGAATTATTCGATGCCATTGGAAGGGCATGTTAATTAATTGAAGAAATTATCCAAATGAAAAAAACTTCAAACCAAGAGAACATTAGAAAAAGATATTCTGTGTTAGCTCATAAAAAGTCAAGAAACGAAGGGAAAACAATTGATTTAAAAATCATTGACTTGTTTTTCAAGGGTGTTCTTTTTGTTTTATAAGTATTATGTATATAAAAAAATTCATTTTTATTTTTCAATAAAATATTTTAAGCAAAATTTTTTCACTGCTGTTATAAACATAAAATTAAGTATTCATGATTGGATTAAGTAGTCGTTAATTTACTTGATGCATTGTATGAAGAAAAAAATAATAAAGGATATTAGAAATAATTATATTGAATTATGATTATAATTGTTATAGATCACGGATTGCAAGCCAATGGTCATGCGACACAGTATTTTGGGCATTCCAACCGATCAAAACGGTTCACATTTTAATTTAAAACAACAAAGTTTACTCTGAAGTATTAAGAACAAACAGGAGTGATGGGTTACACAGCACAGGGCACACACTCGTCTGTTATAGATTAGCCTTAGTTAAGTCGCATACTACAATTGCTTATAATACAAAGTGTCGACATATAGTATAGTCAATTTCATTGACACAACTATATTTTAAAGTTTATTTGTGTTATATTTATGATTTTTAACTGTTATTTTGCAAAAGCTAGTTCATCAAAAAAAGGATAAGATAGTAAGTGTAAAATATTTGCAATATTTCTCTTTAAAATGATACATACCACTTTGTATTGCATGAAATGCAACATTTTCTATAAAAATACATATTTAAAAAACATGAATTTTCAAAAGTATCCACAAATTTAGCCACCTATGTGTGCGTGTGCATACATATATATACATAACGAACTCAACGGCACAACAGCCCATGAGGGCCAAGGTCTACTGTGCTTATCTCGGTATATGCGACCTTCGATATTATGTATGCGCAGATGTTATGGTCAAGTGGTCCGTCTGTCGCAAAAACTCCAGTGTTCAGTTCCCAAGCAAGCTTGGTACTCTTTCATCAACCCCCTGAAGGGACGAAAGGCTAAGTCAATCTTGTCCAGCCCGGGATTTGAACCGCAGACTTGTGGCATGGAAGCACAATACACTACCACTCAGGCACTGGGCATCATATATATAGAGATAGACATTACATTTTAAAACCCAGTGGCTGAGTTGTAGCGAATCATGCTTTAACGCCAAAGGTCCATGGTTCAAAGCCTGGGCTGCGGAAGGTCAATATAGCCCTTCAGTGCATTGATAAATGAATATCAAGCTTGTTTGGGAACTAAACACTGAGGGTTTTACGTTAGACTGACTACATGTTTAAAACACCTGCTCAAGCACCTCAGCTCCCAAGGTCATGAAAACTGAGTTGAGCACAGTGGGCCTTGGTTCTCATGGGCTGTTGCACCACTGAGTTTAGTTTATATATTACAATTTCAGCCAGAAACTTAAGAAAATTCATAAAATTACTATTAAAACTACACAAACCCTTTTTATTATAGTTGGAAGAAAAGTACAACTTTTTATTAGATCCACCACAATATGATAAACAGATTAACTATATTGGTACAAGAAACATTCAGTTTGTACATACATTCAAAAGAACATATATTCAAAATACAAAAAGTGCATATTTTAAAAACATAATCACAACTACAGTATGTATCAGCTAAAGATATTCACAAAGATAATACAAATGATATATTCGCATAATTCACATAAATGATCAGTCAGAAAAGAAATATGCAGACATATGTATGATAAGAAAAGGTGCCTTTGCTTAAAAATGCTTCTCACCCCAAAAATATACTTACATTAATTGGAGTTTTTAATGCAAAATAAGTTTATTTTGAAAATTGTGTCTTTTTTTTACTCATACAAGGCAGCTGAATATCAGATAATTTAAAATTTTAAATAAACAAAGATAAATCAAAACTTTTTAACTAAGAAATTATCCAACTTGAGCTTTAAACACATTTAGTTTAAAATGAACTTTTAAAAAATTAAAACAAAAAATAACATTTTCTGAAATTTGAATTCACACTTAGAGCAGAATTTGGTAGCAAAAGTTATTCAGATAATTAATGCAAAATTTCAAACATTCTTCAAATGATTTATTATGTAGACAAAATGGAACTTAAAATTCAACTATAATATGTTTACTTAAGCAAAAAGCTAACATTTTTAAATTTAGGAATGTCAATGCTATGTCTGTCATTTATAGAAAATAATCAAACTATCTAGAAAAATAAAGATTTCTCAAGAAGTAATCATTGAAAAACAATTATTAGTCTAAAATTTTATATTCCCTTAACATACAAAATCATTATTGAAAGGTTTATTTCCCCTTTCCCAATAATGTTTAATAACTTAGCAACACAATACATTTTTCAATAGAATTAGAAAAAATATTTTTGATTATCCACATTTGAAGACTTCCAGTAAGTAATTTAAAAAAAAACACTTCACATGAAAGAGTGGGTTTTTTTTCTCAATTTTAAAACAGTTGAATTTATTAAAAAAAATTAAACAGAAAATTTTACAATTTTTATATGTTTTCAAAAAAAATATGTTTTGTTAACTGCAAAAAGTAATAATGTATAATCTTATAAAATAATAACAATGCACACATTCCTAAAAGGAAATCATTAACTGATGAAAATCAATTAAATATAAAATTTTATAAGCAAACTATTGAATAAGCAATATCAGCAGGAAAAAGATTTATCAAATTCAGTTCAAGGTAGAGTATTTAATATTTTCTTTTTTTTCCTTTTTTTCAAACTTTTTAATATACCTTGACTCAAAGAAAATAAATTTTATCAATAGTCTTTAGAAAACATATATTGTTTAATATTACACAATACTACATCCTCATGCATTTTTTTTTACAAATTAAAAAAAATTATATATGAAAAAAAATAATAAAGATTTTTCAGCTGTAATTTCACATTATATCTTTTTTCCATATAAAAACTGAAAAAATTTCTAAGACAAATTTTTCGAAGTTTAATTTTTTTTATGAAAATGAAACAAAATAATTAAATATTAAAATACATCACATAAGTTTCTAATTACTTTTTAATTATTTATGACTTTTAGCTAATGTTAAGAACTCTGATACAATATATCACTAAAATATTAAGATGCATGATCAATTTAAAATATAAATTTTAATTGCATCTTGAATATTTCCTCTGTTACCTACATTATCTATCAGGTTTAAGCAAAAATAAAACTTTTCTAAAATCAAAATTTCCCACACACCCTTTAAATTATTTTTTAAATAATTTGCCCATTATTTGAGAACCTTTAAAACATCATGTTTCAAAAAATAAATGATACACTTACATCATAGAATGGCTTGTTAATTGAAACTATGAGTCAGAAGACTTTTACAGAAAAAAAAAACAGCTTTATAGCAATGAAACATATGAAAGTTACATGAATATTTGCATACATGATGACATTTCATATTCTATGTACATTTCCTTGTTTTTCCTATGTTGCAGATGAAGGTTCATCCGTAATTTTTTCAAGTCCACATTTTAACAAGTATGAATATAGCTGATTATTGACTGAACGCAGTTCTTCTATAGATTCTGGATAAAGTGCCTCTTGGAATATACCTTCAGATGCTGATTCAATAGTTGTAATTGCAGTTGTGACTGGAGTCTAATTAAAAAAAAGATATAGCAAGAAAAAAGGATATTTAAAATAAAATCAATAATTCAGTTTTTTTTATACATGAAATAATTTAAAATTTACATTTTAAGGGGGAGAGAGGGCAAAGCATAACAATAACAAGAAACTGAAGGCAGGCACAAAATCAAAATTTCAGAATTATTAATTCAAAAATTTAATTAAATTTAAAAATTTTATCAAGAAATCAACCTATCTGTTTCTTACTTCCCAATTCGTTCAAACACATCATCCTTCTACACTAATTTTCCAGTTGAGAAAGGATTTGTTAAAAAGAATGAGATAATTGCATTTAAAAGTTTGTTGTGGTTTCCACAAATTTTTTGTTAAATGGTTTATTCAATTCAACAATGAATAACTTTTGCTTCACTTTATTCAATACTACACATACATAAACAGTATTAATTTATGTTAATTTAATTTAGTATATAATTTTTTTTATTGAAACAGGATGAAAAAAATAATAAAACAATGGAGAGGGATATAAATTAATCTCATCACAGCCACTTGGTAATATATATCCTTATTTTTTTTTTACAAAAAATATAACAATATAGTAAATACGTGTGATAATTGTTTATCCTTACTTCCACCCTATTCTGCTTATCTTGTAAAGATTGTATCTAACTAGCCACTTTCCAACCGCCTAACTTTTGAAAGCAACGAAGTGTAAAATAATAACACATGGATGACATTTCAAAATTTTTTCAAAAAAATTGCATAAATATTTCAAATGTTATAAAACAACACTTGGACAAAACATTTAAAAAGTAATGTGAAGAAAATTTTACAATAAAGAAAATTATTAGTCTAGAAATCATTCTTTAGTCTTGAATAATACACACACAATGTGGACCTTTTTTCTGCCTCATAAAATCTAAATTGTTTTATTTTCTGACTGCATTTTCAGAAGGCCCAATGATCATACTTAACAATTACATTAATCCATGGGAGAACCAAACTAGATTCATTTCACAAATAAGTAGTTTTATCAGATTTTGTAAAATGGCTTCAAGACAGTAGAAATGAAAAATTAAGTAGTTTTGATAATTATTTTAAAGTAATTAGATACTTCTTAACAACAATAAAATTTATAGTATATTATAATATTTGGAAATAGTAAAATTATTTGTAAGCATGTCCATATATATGGATCTCTGTTCTTAAAGGAGTAAAAAAAGCAAAAATAGTGAAGTCCATAATGTTATCCTACCTTTTTGTACCAGTTTATTTTGGAACTTTAACAAAAAAAATATATATTTATAGCTTCATATCTCATAATAGATTTCCAGTTGCTTAATCCCTTTATTAGTGGATTTTATAATCATGGAAATAATTAAATCCCACTTAGTAGCACTAAAATCAAATCACATTTTTATTATGACTAGCTATTGCTTCTTCAAATGTGTTTCCTATAGCTTTTTTTAAAGATAATTATGTTGCTTTCATTGGATTATTTTTGTTATCATATATATATACAATTAAATCTACTTAATAGTACTTATTGGATAATTTTATCATAATTTATTGTTAATGCAACTCTTTTTGAAGCCCATTCATGATAAATGCAAAAATTTACCTCTGTCAAAAGCATATCTCATTGGACAAATAAATTATAACATTTAAAGACTTTGTTTATTCAAGCAATATGTCCTAGATAAGCTTAACCCTGTTGGACAGAACAATTTTATCTTTTCAGCAAGTGATGATTCATTCTTAGATTTTGCCGTTTAAGAGGGATAAAGATGTGTTCCTACAGAAGATTTAAAAATATTAGGTTTAAATAGTGCTACTGAAAATTGTGTTGCTGAATTTATAAGAATTCAATCACATGATTTATATAGACAGTTTATGAGAATAACATGTGCAGAATACTTAATTCAAACTATATTGTCACGAAGATTCTTGGAGTAGAGCAGGTAGCTATACAACAGTTGAATAAAGCAATGAGAATTTATTGAATGCAAGCGTGATCTACTTGATCATACACAAGACGAACTGAACTCCAGCTCGAGGGAAGCAGCTTATATACAATACAGTGGTGACATCTAGAATATTCTAGAAGTACTTAAACTAACATAAATTTGCATACGCTGCAACTCTCTGTAAAATTCCAGAGAGTCAATTTAAATCAAATTAAAAAAACCGGCGAGTAGCAATCAGTAGGTTTTGAACCTGAGACCAACCGTTCGGTGAAATGTTTACGAAACATGGCAATATTTCTTTTTAAAAAACTTGGAATATAATAGAATGATTCAGAAAAGTGAATGGAATGAGTTTGCAAGGAATGACAAAAATACTTGGAATTTAAAATGGAATGAAAATAAATTTGTTATTTTATTACCTTCATGTGTTGAAGTAAGACTGTTTCTAATGATAATACATGGTCAAAAAAAGGAAGATTAGCAAACAACAACTCATCATTGTCTATTCATACCACAAATAAATTATTAGGTTTATATGACAAACGTTAGGCATATTACAAAAGCACTGTTAAAACTACCAAAACAGCGCATGTGACTGTATTTAGCCATTCCACACATCTGGCTATATCCAACTGCTGCAATATTGCAGAACAATTGCCTTTGTCCCCTAAATTAGGAAAGTGACAAAGTCATCAAACAGAGGAGGAAATATCTATGCACAAAAATGAAATGAAAACATACCAGCAAAGCAAAAAACTGTTGCAAGCCAGCAAACAAAGTAAGTGCATCTAGATGAAGTGCAACATTTGCCAAGATTTATGGATGGAAATAATTTATCCAAATGCTGATCATCAGGGTTTAAAGGCATTATCACACACATTTTTGGAACTCTAGTCTCTTTCGAACAACCACTTTGAGCAACTGTGAGGATGAAGAGTTGTCATAACCAAAATGATATGATCTGTTGTCAGCGGGTCTCCCATCTACATATTGAAAAATTGGTCAACCATTTTTCTGCTTCAGAAAACAAATATCCAATATTACTTATTTTATCCTGCTCAAGCTTCAATGACAGTCATAAACAGAAATGGAGCTCTATTCTGTTTAAAATATTATACACCATTTCTGATGCATTTGATGAATTTGAGGCTGTCATCTTGATAATGACGTAGGGAGACAAAGAACTCCATTGGCTGGAATTTCGAGCAATTCTTTTAGCTCACTAGGAAAAAGTTGTTCAAAGCCAGTGCTATGGCAACTGAGTAGAAATTGTTCAAAAGGGTTGCTTGGAAGAAAAATTGCTCCAAATGTGACTAACATGTAATAAGGCCTTAGCAAAATACTCAAGTAATATGTATAAAATACAAAGTGTATTTATGTGTAGTAAAGAACAGTTGTTTTGAAAAGTACCCTTCTACATAAAAAGATATGTCAATTTTTTACATCAATAAAATATTTTTAGTATTTTTTTGTAAATTGCTGTTTATAATAATTAAAAATAGTTATCAATATGTTTAACATGTTATAATTTGAATTCAAAGTCATTTTAAGCAAATTTTTGAGTGTTTGAATGAATTGGAAATGTTTCAATTTTTTTTACTTCATTGAGACTCAAGGTCCACAAATGTAACCCTTAAATTTCTAGCCCCTTAAAATATCAATTTCAGAAAATCACTTTTTGTGATTTATGTTGTCATTTTAATTGTAAAAATCATCAATAACTTTGGTGTGAAGATGATCAAAATTCTTTTGTGTGTATCAACAATTTATAAAGACAACTTAAAGGTTGTATATAGTAACAAACAAGAAAGTAATGACTAACTTTCAGATTACATTCATAACTTTTTTCTTTATACATACAGAAGTTTAATTTTAAAAATTTATATAGGTAGCAAAAACAATTACAGAATGGTTCGAATGTTCGAGATCAGCATTATAGACAATTTTCATTCTTTTTAAGCATGCAAGGAAATAATTCAATGTAATACTTAGTGCTAAATTATGCAGAATCAATTTTTGTTAGGTCTGCAACATCAACATTGTTTAAAACTTCTATTATAGTTAAGAACTTTTTTATAACATAATATTAAAATGGCATTAAAATTAAAAATACAATAAAAAAATAACTTAATTTTAATGTTGATTCTTTGATCCTTGAAACAGACATTTTAATAAATCTAGATACATTTACCTCAGGAGTCCCTGATGATAGCTTATTAGAGAATGAGCATATGGATAATACAAAAGTGATTAATAATAGCTTAATCCAAAAGGGAATTAACCTAATAATATAGAATTTAAAGACCTAACTGGAATTGAAACAGACAGCAAATTGTCTCAGTGTGGAAGACTTTAATGTGTTACTGCTCACAGAAGAAATGCATCAGCTTCTAAATTATCAAATATACATGTGCAGTGCAAAATCTATCAACAAGTACTTCAATGCATTTAGATCTGTGAGTCCCTAAGAATAAAGAAAAAATAAGACAAATATCCCTGCATAATTTAATACTGGTCCAGGGATGCTGCATATTATCATTCATTCCCACACAAAGTAATGAGCAGAAACTGATACCAGATCCTTTGGGGGGCACTTCATTTTACAAACAATGGAACAGATGATGTTGCCAAAATTTTAGGAAATTTTTTAAAACATTGTGGAATGATTTGTATTGACATATCAATGATCTTATTTTATGGGCAAATTGTATTGTGAAAATACAAAGCAGAAAAGACATAAATATGGAATATGAACCTTCAAACTCAGCTATGGTCTCAGATGCACATACAATTATCATATCTAAAATGGCAAAACTTTAAAACTGTGTGAATACAAGACCAATGAATACAGTTATGAATTTGTATGAGGATATATTCAACAAAGAAACTATATACACAAATGCATGAAAAAATTTACTGACCAGTCAGATCAAATGGCTGCATACAATAACCTATTACTGAAGCTAATGAAGTGGTACCACAACAACTAGGCTTTGAACTTTCATTGAATATTGTTGTGAATTTGTTCTTTATATATCAAGAAGCAACAGGTCAAAAGTTGTATATCACAACAAATTCAAATGAATCACAAAAAAAATTGATTGAGCCACTTACACAGATGAGAAAAAATTGCCCTGTGTACAAAAACTCAACTCTCAAAGAAAAAGGAAGACAGTGCACATAAAAGCTAAGAGGTACTGCACCAAATGTTATAATATAAATTCACAAATGTTGGGTTAAAAGGTAGTAAAAAACTAATGCAAAAAGTAACAATCTGTAATCAATGTACAAACAAACCTCACTTTTGTTTACTTAGGTTTAATGAACCATGTTTTTCAGTAATATTTTTTTTCCCTTGAAGCACTGACCAAAGAAATATTGATGTCATAAAAATTAAATATTTTATCTTATAAGTATAGTCTAAAATGCATGCATTGTTGCTTTAAATACATTCTTTTTTCGAAAATTCATCTTTTTAATAAATGTATCCCTGTTAAAAACAAGAACATAATTTTATACAACAAAATACTTTTGGCACTATTTGAGCTTTTAAAGATTAACAATTCTGCTTTAAAAAAAAATACACACACAGCTTTAATATATAAAAATTACTTCCTTGCACAAGCAGTTGACTCAGTAACAACTCCAAAAATTGGCATATATTTTATAATAATAAAAGAATATTAATATATTCTTAAGTATTTAAAAAAATCCAAACATATTTACTTTATTATCATGTAATACATAGCTTTAATAAACAATTGAATTATATGTTTTACCATACTTACATTTAAAAGGTTTTCACTGAAAATTTCAGCTGGTTCATTTTCATGTATCTAAACAAAATAAGACAAAAATGTAGCACAAAGCAACAGCAAGAATAGAGCAGAATGAAAACCGTTAAGTAATCATATTCACAAAACATATGTAAATTTCTTCCTACCTACTGAACATTTCATTTCAGACTTTTCTTACAAGTGCATCATAGTAAAGCAAAAGTAGTATGCATATCAATATCAAAATGATTTAATGAATATACTACAAAAATTCTGTTCATTCTATTGAAAGAAATTATGTAAAAAGCAAATTCAGGTTTAAGATTTATATAAAATCTATTAAACATTATACCCATGCATTTTCTTACAAGCTTAAAAAGGAGTAAAACATTACAAAATGTACATAAAAATTAAATATACGTAAAAATTATTCAAATAATTTCATAAGTGTAATAAAATATATAAGATTGATAAATATCACTTACAAAAGTAAGGGTCTTTGAATGAATCTTAGATTCAATACATTTTCGCACAAAAGCGATCACTCATAATCTCTTTCATAAAAGGTCGAACATAAAACTGAGGCAGAACCAATTCTTTAAGCCCTATTGGTTCATTGCCAGAAAGGCATTAGTTAAAGAGCCTAAAAGAAATAATGATAAGAATTTATAAGCATTTCTAACATAAAAATAATTATTTTTGCTAAGAAATATCATCTTAAACATTGCTAAAAAATATTATCCCACTTTGTCAGTCAAACAGCAATTTTCAAAAAAAATTTACAATTTTAGTCATTCATAAAATAATGCATATACAAAAATTACAGGTGTTTATCCCAAAAAGGAATTGTGAATCTTAACATATAATGAAAATAAGATTTTTAAAATATATGGCTACATTTTTGGTTATATATCATCACAAGGGGACAGTAAGATTCAAATACAAAAATCGGTCAAAAAATCAAATCTAATTTTATTAGCCTAAATTTTTCTTTATATACTTTTCTATAACCTTACAAATTTTGAAAGCTCTTAACTTAAAAAACCTAGAATTAGCTTTTGATCGTTTTTATTCACATCCCTAAGGCAAATCAAAACTTTAAACTTACTTATCTCAGAACGATAAAATAACTGGTTTCTTTTATTTAAAATGCTAAGGCTTTTTTTCTATTGTGCCTAATGCTTTGACATTTTTTTTTACTTATTGCTAATAGTACATGTAACAAAAGTTGGTATGCATTTTTGGATCAAAGCAATACTTATTTTTAAAAATAATTGAACTCAGAATTTATGCATTTTTTGAGGAATTTTCAATAAGCATTCATAAAAAGAAGTATTGTACAAACACCAATCATGTTATCGCAAAACCCATACCAACTTTTGTTATATACATAGTTTGATGTACTTGTAAATAAAATTTCATGAATGTACGTAAATTTTTGTTCGGAGGATTTTCATTTTAAAATCACTTCACAAATTTCAGGTTTTTTCCTTAAATTAAATGGCTAGCTTTTTATGAAATTTTGAGTACAAAATCTGTTTTACAAAGTATACACACATAGGAAGCAACACAAAAATTTTTGAAAATCCTTAAATTAAAAATTTTTGTGCAAATCGTACCATGTCCCCTTAAGTTGAAATTCCAAAACTGCATTTGAAAGTTTTTTGAATAACTATTAAAAAAAGATGGATAAAAGCTGTCTTTTATGTTAATTGTGTTGCTGTTGTTTCTAATTCCAGATTGTTTAGCAATGCTAGACAATTTCCTTTAATGCAAAAAATCTGGATATTCTAAAAACAGAAGAGGGTCCATAAGGTCCTTGTCCTTTTTAAAATCCAAACAAGTCAAGATGTGGGCAGGAGAGACCATCTTGAAATAACACCAAAGGCACTTCGGAAATATCTTCTGACCTTGACGAAAAGTGGGAGCTTTTATATCAGTAACTCAAAAAGCGCGATAAGGCATAACTTGAATGAACCTCCTAGATTTCTTCCAAAATACCAAGGATGACTAGGAGGAGTTCTTCCAAGATGATTGAGTTCAATCTTCTTAAGGGAGGATAGTTCACTGAATGTAAGTAGGGCTCACTCCCTTCTCAGCAGCAGTCCTGGCTAAGAAATCAGCTTTCACATTTCCATCAATCTCCATGTGGGATGAGACCCACTGAAAATGTACATGATGGTTAAAAGAAATCCGATCAAGACGAGTCTGGTACCCTATAGATATCCAATTGGATAGCTGTTGTACTGAAGCATGGCTGTCACTCGGAATCCAATCTCGGTTTCTCATGCGAACTGCAAACTCCTTCTAATATAGCAATAAGCTCCAATCTAAAAACTGAAAAAAAATTTGGATTTTTCATCTTAATGCCCATGACTCTGGTAGGAGTAAGGATGTGTAATCCACTACTAGAAATTTTCCCATCACCTGAGTTACCATCAGTATAGATCTTTAAAGATATTTGATATCTGAGTTTATTGTTTCCAAAGCCAACTGTCTGGTGAAATCCAGAATCTCAAAGTGTTTTACGACTCTAAACAGAAGTTCTTCTCTCATGGAAATTAATTTCTTCAAATTTCAGATCAAAGCCCACTGGACATAAAGAATGATGTTCCACATTAGCTTTAGCATGTTAATTATAAAGAGATGTAATGAATGTCTGAAAGATCCAGTGGATATCTTAATATTTTAAGTGTTTAAAAATGACAATATGATGGAAATTACTATTATCTGAAAATTACACTGAAACAGATTTATGAATTCTTAAATGACAATTGTTGCTATTAAATTTGAAATAAAATGTGAACGCCCTACATAGAAACCCATTTATTTCTGTAGATCACTGGTGAATTGTGTTTAAAGCAATGAATTTTGATGATTGGAACTTGAATCAATATCTTGTCATACTTTTCAAACAGTGGTAAATTTAATCTATGGAAAAGTATTATACTGAAGGAGAAAAGAAATACATTAAATAGAGTAGTGATGAATAATGTACCCAAACCACAATACCACTTTTAAAAAAGAGAAAAATTTAAAAAATATTCTACAAATATCAAAATTGGAAAAGAGAATTAAACTATTTAATATAAGTACAATATAGTTTACCTTCTAATGTAATAGTCATAACACAAGACATGCAAGGTATATCCCATAATTTGCATGTTCCATCTTCACATGCTGTCAATAATCTTGATCCTTCAATGGAGAAGGAGAAGGAAATAATTTTTCCTCTAAAAAAAATCTTTAGTGTGTAGGGGAAAAAACATTTTTTACAATGCTAATTGTTTGTATCAGATTTGAAATATGTAAAACCATTCAGTACAATAATGCATAATTTTGACAATTACAGTTAATATCTTTTCTAATATTTTAAAGTAACACATACACACACACATATATATATATATATATATATATAAAGATTGTTAAACACTTACTGGTGTATTTTAAGTTGCATTGGCACTTCATTTGAATGAATTTCTCTAGGTAACTGAAAGGGGTAAGGTAAGCCATTACTAGAAAATGAGTAAATATAAAAAAAAACTTAAAACAAACTAAAATAATTAAAAGACACTCTTAGGATTTTACAAATGAGTGTACAGGAATGCTTCATTTTAAAATCTACAATTTTTATGCAATAAATACAAGATATGGAAATATGAATTTAGACTAAGGTTGAAATTTAAAAATAAATTACTACATTGTAATAAATGTGAACCATTGAACCCAAATACATATTTAAATTCATTACTCAGAATTAAATAAAAACTATTTGGTTTCTAAAACTTGATCATTTAAGAGTTAATGCTTAAATTTCTTTATCCATAAATCTTAAAAAAAAAATATTACTAAAATTTTTAAGAAGTTTTTTTTACTTAAAGTATAGAGGTGCTTTCAATTATTACAAGTGAAACACTTGTAACTTTTCTACTTTTATTCAAATAATTAGTCTCATAAAATCAAAGTTTAAATTCAAGTATGTAAGAATGGGCTCAACTAAAAAAAAGTACAGTACTGTGTTACAATCCCTGGGGACTAAGATAACATACATAAAAATCTAATACATACAGTATGCTACATTCCTTTTGTACGAAGTCATGATTAAAAAGGTTGTTAAGCAAATAGCATTCACATTTGTTTGTTTTAATTCATTTCTTCCTCTTAACATTACTGTTCAGATAAAAATTCAAACAAATGGAAGTTCATGAATTATGTATTTGGTTGGGGAAAAAGAAATTTATTATTTTGATGTGAACTTCAAGACTTATTTAACATGTTTTGGCTTACAAATTTTGGCCAAATATGCACTGTTTTGTTCTATAATTTGTAGCCATTTTAAAACTAGCTTCATAATGCCTCGCTCATAGAAATTCTTGGTCCCTATTGGCAAAAAACTCTATTAATTATTTTCTTAATCTTCTTTTGATGCCAATTTCTTATCACTAAGATGGTCTTGTAATGTAAGAAAAACATGGTAATTACTTGGTTCAAGGTTGGGACTAAATGGTGGATGCATCAAAACTTCTCAACCAAGTTTCTCTAGTGAGTCACTATAGCCATCTGTGGCCTGGTATTGTTCTGATGGAATGCAACACCTATCATGTTAGCCAATTTTGGTCAATAGCTAGTTTCAAACTCTTCAATTGTTGACAGCAGATATGGGAATTTAGTGTTTGGCCATTTAGAAGCAACTCATAATAAATAATTCCTTCCCAGTCCCATCAAATGCCAAAAGAACTTTCTTGGTTTGGCCACCATTTGAGCTGCTTCATCCCACTTTGACCATGATCATTTTTGCACAATGTTGTCATATGAGACCCAATTCTCATCCCAGTCACCATTCGATTAAGAAATGGGTCAATCTTATTCTACTTGGCCAAGGCTTCGCAGATGGAAATTTGATCCATCATGTTTTTTGTGTTAATTGGTGTGGCACTCAAATATTAAGCTTCTTTTTAAATCCAATTTTAAATGGTTTTTAAAAATTTTTTTTAAATTAATTTTTAGATATTGAAAGTTTTACCAAAACCCCCGCTGGTCAACCTTTTTAATATTTCTCGTTTTTTGGTTTTTTGGATACGGGCATACATAAAAGGGGAATAGATGAAACCAAAATTATACTGGCTGTTACAGTATTGGGACCCGAAACACCATTCACAATTTCAGCCATCTGTCTTGCATTTTCATCTTTATCAGAGAAAAACTGTAAAATAGCGGGTTTTGTTTTTTTGGGTTAAATTTTCATTTTTAAAAACCGGTAACAAAATAAAAATGGAAAAACATAAAACTGTAAAATAATTTTTTTGTACAAAATTTTACCCCAAATTTAAATTGATTTGTTTAATCTATCCCTTGGGAGATAATCACTGTAGCCATCTACCAAAAAAAAAATATAGATTTCTTTTTCCCCAACATAATATTACTAGTTGAATTAAGTTTTGCATTTACATAAATGTTTTAAATAAAGTGGGTTTTTTAAATTTTTGGGAAAACTTTTACATTTTAAAAAATTTAAACACAAATAAGATAAACTAAATAAATTACTAGAATAACTTCAAATTTAATCAACTTACAGCTTCATATGAACTTTTGTTAAAAAGATAAAACTCCCCCCTAAAAAAAGAAAAATTCCATTGGGGTCCATGATAACAGCTGTTAATGATGTGTCCATACATATTGATGACAGTAACATTAAAGAATCCAATTCATATACCTGAAGGAAAAAAATTAAAAGGATCCTATTTATTCATTAAAATTATTAAAAATTTTAGTGTTCATTATTAGAAATCCACAAAATATATATAACTAAAAAAAATATTTCAAATCAAGCCTTCTCCCCCTTTTTAATTAACTTTATTTTTTTTATAACAAAAATATGAATATTAAATATATTATTTATAGTTTCACAGATCCACATCTTAGTTGTAAGTTATTTAAAATTTGGTGATATTAGAGTGTGAAACTGATCCATATAAACTGGGATTCAGTAGATATAGATTTATAATGGCTCATGTCACGAACCAGATTTCCATTTTTATTAGTAAGGGAAACCGATTTTTTAAATTTAATTTTTAAATACGGCACATGGGGTTTCTCCAGTGATCTTCCCAATTTTAAAAATTCCCGAAATGTTTCCTTTCCCCCAAGAAAAAAAAAGAAAAAAACTTTTTTTTTATGATTTTTCAATATTGGCCCCAAATCCAAAAACATTTCTTTTTTTGTTGGAAAATGGGGTTCAAATGTTATTACTGAAATTTTACATTACCTTTTATTCCTAATTTTAAAAGGGTTTCTTTTTTTATTATTTAAAACCGGTCAACCATGTCCGGGGTTTATATTTCCCAGGGATCCCCCAAACGGTTTTATTATCCCAAAAAGGGGTCCCGTCCCAATTGATTCAGATAAACAACGTTCTACTGTATCTCAATAAAGGTTGGGGAGTGTTGATGGTTACATAGCACAAGGAATCGGTTAAGACACTTTGGTTTTTGTTTAAAAAAAACTGGCATGTGTTTGAAATGAATTTAACAGCTTTAAATTTAATAAAATAAATTTTAATAAAAATTTTTCTTTTAAATTTTTTATAACCAAATACATAAGATTTTATGTTTGAAATTACCAGTTTAAATCCCAAAAATTTTTTCAATTATTGAACTTACAGAGTTACCCCTTCAGTACCCAAAATTTGAATTCTCACCCTTTTTCTCCCGATTCAGGTATGTGAAAAACCAAAAAATTCCTACAATTTCCAAAAGTTGAAGGGTCAAATTAAATCCCTTATAAACTATATAACAAAAATTTTTTTCTTTTGAAATAATTTTTGGTATGCCGGGAAAAGGGTTAAAAATTGAAATACAGGATTGCAAAGTAGGATAAAAAAAATGCCAGAAAAATCAATTACAAGAATGATTTTTTTAAAAACAAAAAATAAAACCTATTTTTTTCTAAAACTCTATAGCTATATTAGAAAATTAAAAAGTTTCAATGATTTTAAAAAGATCACGAATTATACTAAGCATAAATTTTTAAATAATAATTTCTGGTCAACAAAAATGTCAAGATATGTTTGATTTGATACTTTGGAGATTTCTTATGACATGGTTCTACAGTAGCTAAATTATCAAGATAATTCAAAAGAATAATTTGTTTAAGAACTTTTTAAAAAATGTCTACTTTACTTAACAGAATCCAAAATTATTCACTTTACACATATGAGTGTTCTGAAGAAAAAACAATACATAAAAAAAAATCACACATTTAACCCCTTAACATGATTTTTTTAAAAAAGGAAACCGGCACATTTTATTCTTTTTATTCAAGAAACATTTTAAAACCTTGTTCCAGCAAAATAAATAAATAATAATAAAAATAAGAAACCAATTAAAGTTTTTGTTATAATTTTGGATTTTGATCCACATTACCGATAAGAAATTAATATTATAATCTTGCACATATATTCACTTTTATTATCTTCTTTAACTGTTAGTTTGGAGGGGAGGGGCATTTTTATCAGTAAAAATCTTTAATTACTTTTTCAACTAAAAAAATAAAAATAATAGCATTTATATTTTAAAAAAATATTCAAAATTTTCTGTTGTCTGATATATTTGAAAGCAAGGTACAACACATAACCAAAAATTAATATATAACACCTCTTTTGTTTTTCTTTGCTATCCCTTTTAGCACAACACACAGCACAGTACTTTGTGGGAACTTCCTTTCTAAGTGTTAGTGGAACAAAACGGTGAAACAATGTCGTGTCAGTCGTAGAATTCTAGAACATTTTGGTGCATTTGATTTTTTTTTATCATTAAAAGATAGTTTTGTGCAAGTCTTTCTATTAATATGGTTCTAAAATCTAAATTTTTTTCATCTCCATTTTTTTTAATGCAGATGTAAAATATAAGAAATAATGAATCTTTATTTAAATTTACAAAATCACAACACCAGCAGTCAGACTCATGAGTTAGATGGTGCTCACTTATATTCTACAGTGAAAATTACAACAGCGTAAAATATGACCCTGCTCAAATTATGTTGGTGTGCACAGTTTGACCTGTTTAGTATGTGCTTTTTAACTTGAACACAGTACTTTGATTAACAATCAATAAAATTCTTCTTAAATGAGAGCATGTACAACAATATGTTGAACATATTTTCAACATTAAAACACAAGATTAAAGGTGTAAGAATTATTTGTTTTTCCCTTTTAATATAAGTTAAAAATAAAAACCTATAAAAATAAAGAAAGCAACATGTCTACAGTTATTGATCTAACTGGCAAAGTTTTTTCATGAAATCAAAATAAAATAAATCATAAGGTAGCATTTAAATTTATAAAAAATAGTTTATTTTATTTACCTTGCATGACATATCTACAGAAACAGTTACAGCACGAGAAGAAAGAGGTCCAATGTAAATGTCAGTGACTTCAGCAGAATGATGATTCCAAACAGCAAGAGGCTTCACTGGTTCATTCCGTTTGTTAACATCAATCATCCTGAAAAATAATAAAACATGCACATAAGATACTGTGAAAACAAAATAATAAACAAAAAAGAAAATTAAAAAAAGACCTTAAATAGTTTTACAACGCCGCTTATGTGCCCACCGCCAAAAGACTCTGTACCCCGGTTTCTACAGTTTTGCTAGTAAAATTCAGATAAAAATTCAAATTTCATAATTGGGTAATGATGTTGAAGTATTAAGATTCTTCAAAGGATTTTTCTAAATTAATTAAGTAATGATGAAGTATTAAGATTCTTCAAAGCGATTTTCAAATTAATTGGAAAAATACCCTAACATTATTCCACAGTTAACTCTAAAATCAATTGCATTTTGTTCATCTATGAGTGTTATTATTGTCCACAAAAATGCACTGTTTAAAATAAAGTTTCTGTAAAAAGCAAAAGTTGGCAATAACACAGCCCATGTGCTGATTGGCTGGAAATGCATAGTTACAGTTATCATCTGATATGATCTCACATGAATTTAGTCTATTGACATACCAGCCTTAAATATATACATGATTAACATTAAGAAAACAAGTAAAGGTAACCGCATACCAATTAGTAAAGCATTAAATGGAACAAATGTATGCTTTGTAACAAATATATAATGATATAAACATAAACTTAATTTCCAATTAATTTACAATTAAAAGCATTTATAAATGTACAGCTCCAATTTTTATTTAAAATTAACATAAATAAATTACCAGATTTCATACAAATATATTTTTAAAAACATTCCAAGTCAACAAACAAAAATATTTCAGTGTTCACTTAAAAATGTAGCGTTTCAAATTTAAAATGATAACACCAAAAAATCGTTTCATGATTCAAACACAAAAGGAATCCTTGCAGAAAGAAAACACTAAGCCATAAGATCATAAATCAGAGAAAATAAAATTATTGCTCTTTCAATTAATATTTTTTGAATAAATAAACCTTAAAAATATTTAAAAAAACATCACATTAAATTAAATTTTTTCTGAGGGGACATACTGTGGTAGCCCAAGGTGTTGAAGTCATAAGCATAAGAAATTAATTTTATTAGCATCATAAAAATAATTAACAATAAAATTATAAAAATTATTTACTATTAAATTTATGGTTACATATCTGTGTTCTAATTTTAGATAATTAAATTCTGAAGTACCTCTGTTAACTACTCTGAAGATGTATAAAATAAGTACAATTTAAGTTAACTAAACATAATACGCTCTCAATATAACAATATAAAATAAGCAAATATTTGCTTTCAAGTATTTACATTCTTGTAGAAGTCTACATCTATCCAAAATCGTTTTTGAAGAAGTTTCATTTGTCTTACAGTATTGAAAACATTATTCAAAGAATGGTCAAACATAAACACTCCTGTACATGCGCATGTAATTCACGTCATGCTTTCAAAGGACTTGGATTTTATACTGGGATTTTAAAAAATGATTTTTTTTCTACGATAATCCTTTCTTTAACCATTTCAGCAAAATAAGACATTTTAGAAAGTAAACTGTATATGTTTCAGAACAAAATAATTGTAAGCAATAGTAAAACGTTCACGCCATATTCAACATGCTCACTTTTAAACATGGATCAAAGTAATTATCACATGAATTTAGTCCATTTATAACACCCCTAGCGTGTTTGTATACACTGTCTAAAAAGCACTTTGCTCTCATCACCGTTCTTAAATGATGACAGCAATTACACACACCTTTTAAAACCCAGTACATAAAATTATTTAATTTAGAACTACCTATAACCCTTTTGAAAAAATTAAATGAACAGCAAAAAAAGATAAATAGAATGCTACTATGTCTGAAGAAATTCACACAATGTGTGAAAGAAAAGTGTGGGATCTTGTAAAATGTGAGCCTGTAAAATTCTCGGGGAGGGATACATACTATGCGAAGTACCCATTTACTACTAATAAAACTACCAGATTCGACAAGTATCTTTATGTATACCATTACAGAGAAAAACGTTTTCTACGATAAATGTTGCTTTTTCTTCTGTCATACAACTTTCTTTATTGTGTTAATTTCATGTTCAGGATGGTTTCATTCACAAATTGATATTAAAACAGCATAATTGCAAAGGAAAATTTCTAAGTAGTTATTTATAGGTGTCCGTGTACCACTATTGGATAAAACCCAATGGACATAAAAGCATGTTCATTGAAAAGGGTAATTTATGACTTACACCAGAGTGGAAGTCAATGGAACACAGAATTGCAACAAATTCTCAAGTTTTTAGGACTAAAAAAAATATGCAGAGCAAATATTGTGTATGTAAATTGAACAACAATATTGTTATACTAGTATATGATGATATAGCTATATTAAGGGAAAAACAGAAATTCTCACACTTTGCAATTTCTGTAATAAAAGCAGTTAGAAGTAAAAAGAATTAGGCAAATTTTAAAAAAAAAATAGTACACACGTAAAAATTCAATATACCATATTTACTCGAATCTAAGTCACACTCCAAATTCTCAACAAGTCTTTGTGGAAAATGAAAAAAATAGTGAATCTGTAATTGCTCTAATTGCCCCATCCAACGCATTTTCTTTTTAATTTGATTCTAAGCTGCACTGATTTTCAGTAGCTTTACTATTAGAAAAAAAAAATGTGGCTTAGATTCGAGTAAATATGGCACACATGTAAATAATTTTTTTTTAAAATTTGGAATTATTTGGCAATTATGTTAATCTTCCATTCAAAATGAATTTTAATTTACCAGCTAAAATTAAAGAATATGAAATCGTTAGTGCATTATCCTTCACACAAAAAGAATTTTTGGTAATTTTGAAAAATACTTTCATTTTAAAAATAAGCATCAACTAGAAATTCCTAAAATTGTTCTCTGCCAACAATTGAATTGGCATAATAATAAGCTAATATTTTTAAATATAATATTAGTAAAATATAAACAAAACCAAATAGCAACAAAATCAACACTTACTGGGCTAGTATCCATACTATTACATGACCATCCTTACCACCTGATAAAACACGAGAGTCATCTCCAGTAAACTTTAAACATGTCACATCCTGATAATGACGTTCAATGACATTCAAGAGTTCACCAGTGCTGATCTAATGGAATAAAAATACTCATTTGGATTAATACAGTAATGTGAGCAGAATTAGTTTATTTCTTTTCTTTTTACGACAGTCAGTATTACAATTAATCATCTATGCTTTTTTAAAGTTTTTAATCTTTCACATTTATCTAAGCTTTGCATTCTTGATTAATATGTATTCACATGAAAAAATATATTAAAGCATATCAGTAATCATCCCTACGGATTAAGGGACATAATCCCGTTTTAACGAATTCATCAGGACCAAACATTTTGTTCATTAAATCAGGGTCCCAACAAAATGCTAATTTGTTGCATTTACATTTTGTAAATTCTACAATAAGTAATTACACAAAAAATATAATAAATGAATTATCACACTCCAGTTAACTGGAAATTTTAAAAGGTTGACTAATAAAATGCTTGAAAATCTTTTAGATTCTTTGATTTGGCTTGAAAGAGTTCTTATATGACTATGCAGAGAAGAAAATACTGACAATTACATCCTGTTGCATAAACAGTTTCCAAGCAATGTAAAGCATTTAACAGTTTTGATAAGAGTTCCGTCATCAGTTTCTGCATCAGAATCTCTTTTGATTGGCTCCGAAAAATCTCAACAGTTTCCTGAACTTAGTTGGCATAGATAGGCAGTCCATCATCAAATGTAACATAATCGTTAAAATATTAAAACAATGCCCTATGTTATGGAATGGGATGAATGGAAATTTCCGTCTTACTCAAGACACACAATAGGTTACATTTTGACTCATTTGCACCTGATAAGTTTAATGGTCTTCACGCTTTTCCACTGAAATTTGCTGCTTTCAAGAAGTTCAGACCAAAAGGATGCCTCTTTTAGGGGGGGGAAATCCTATAATTTCTAATACAAAATAAAAAAAAATTTCAAACTGCTGAAATAATTTGTTAGTTTGAGTTTTTATTTATAAATAGGGAAGGTTGCTTTCATTTTAATTGGTAAAACAAAAAAAATTATTAAATCATGAAATTTATTACATAGGGATTTGCTAAATCAGGGTCCAACTGTATTTATATATATTTTTTGGTAGAAGTAAAAAACTAAGGGAAAATAATTATTTTACACGATTTAATAAAGCACAATTTAATAAAGCTTATTCAACAATTTGATATAGTTTAAAAGTAAATTTAAATATATTTAAAATTCAGTAATAAAAAAGTATCACTAAATTATATGATTAATTTGCCTATCTAACAAGAAACATTTCATTCATTGACTTTTTAGGATCATTTATTCATATTTCATTCATACAACAACTTAAATAATTTTGGATTTTACTTTGAACAGAAATATTTTTAAGAGTTCTTATGTTACACAGTTAAATGTTATAAAGTTTAATTCTGTTTTGGAATTAAATTTTTTCAAAATAAAATTATTATCTTTTTACAAAAATAATGTTCATTGCTTCCAGTATTTTAAATTGATTAAATTATTTAAGTCTTAAAAAGAATTACAACATGGAAAGTTACAGTGAATATCTTAAACAGTGTTGGTCAACGAAAATATAAAGGCTAATCTTTCCCCAAATATAAAATTTTAACTTTATTTAGTTCTGGAGAAAATATTAACACTTTAAATGCACATTAATATTAATACATTTATTTCAATATATAGAAAATATTAAGATTGTAAATCAAAATTAATTAAGCTCCATTTTGATAATAGATGTACCCATTCCAGGAAAACATAAATATAGGTCACAAAAGTTATTTTGTCTCTGAAAAACATATCTTTCAGAATATATTTTATTTCAAACTAATATCAATGAGGATTCCTAATTTGATTTAATTTTAATTTATGCCACACTTAAGCTATTCATAATGAGCCTCCTAATTTAGAACCACAGCAAGTGACAAGAATGCCACCTGTGTTTGGATTTCCCCCCCAAATTCCACCCAAATTTAAAACATAAAATCCTATATGGCGGTATGTGGATGAACAATTGCCCTTTATTACAACTATGTAATGCTCTAGGCTATTAATGAATAAGGGCTTGTAATGAAAACTCTTAATCTAAGGCAAGCAAAAACATGAAATATTTATCATATATTTATATCATTTATATTAATTAAACATTACAAAAAATATTCATTTAAAGTATATATATAATACAATGAGAAATAATGTGTAATTCAATAATAGGTTTGATTTTTTGTATATATATTCAAAATAAACACAAAGCACTATGATATTAATTTCAATGGAAAAAACTGTTTTTATTTTTTTTGCAAAATAACAAACTTACTCAAATATTTTTGTTGGCCTAAAAATTTGAAATACGTTTTGTTTTTAAAATTGTTTAAAAAGTCATTATAATGCAAGTGCAATGAATTATTTACATTACATTTACTAAATTTAATTATCAAGCTTTATATATTCATGAATTCCAAGTTATTTCATGTACATTTTCAAGTGAATTTTTTTAAAATGCTTTTAATCTTTAAATCAAAGCAGTTAAAAACAAAGCAGTTGATCAATATAAGGGTCAGCTTAGAAAATAATAAAATTTTCAATTCGACAAATAAATGTAAAATAAAACTAAATTACATTAAAAAGCCAGGGAAAAAAAGAATGAAAAGTCCTGCAGCGTAAGTAAAAAGGTGAACGAAAACCAAAGAAGCATATATTCAAAAAACTCAAATTAGCTCGCTGCAAAAATCATCAAAATATGATTCAGTACCACACAGTAGGACATGTTTGAAACTTTGACCCACAAAATGTATTGTTAAAAAATAGAGGTCAATAAAAAAGGATGAAAAAATTTTATTATACATTAATTTGGATTTAAAGTATTTTTAAAAAAAAAATAAAAGAAAAAAAATTTTTTTTAAAAAAATAAAAAAAAATTTAAAAAAGCTTTTGGTTGGGGGAAATAGAAACCCTTTTTTTCCCCGAGAGGGCTGTACCCAAATTGGAAGTATCTTAAAACGTTTCCAAATTTTGTGTGTCAAGTGACTTTTCCCCAAAAAAAAAATATTATTTGCTTTTTTGTTTGGTCCTTTCAGTTGTGGTTACAGGGTGTTAAAATGGAAGTCAACAAAAAAAAAATTGGAAATTTTTTAAGTTTTTCTTGTAAGGGCAAAATAAAGTAAAAGTAATGGTGTTTATGGTCCCAACTGTAACAGCTAATTAGGGAAATTTAGGTTTTTTGTTTCCGGGGGTATTTTTGATGTTAAGGATCGCAAGACGGGCCCAAACCCCCAAAAAAAATGATAAAAGTTGCCCGGGGAAAATCTTTGCTCGCGGGAGCAAAAGATCAATCATAAAACAGTTTCCCATTTGAGCAAAGTTGGGTTCAAAAGAAGCGATTTTGGTGCCACCCAAAATTTAAAACCAAAAACAAAGGATTGAATTTCCCCCTTCAAGTCCGGGCCAAGGAATGAAATGGCCCTTTCTAAACGGGTGGTGACTGGGATAGTGGGTCACATACGCAATATTGTTAAAAAACGATCGGGTCAAAATGGTGAAGCAGCTTAAACGGTGGCCAAACCCGACTAACATCCAGGAAAGTTCTACTGTGTATTTGGTGGGACTGGAAAGGAATAATTTATTATGAGTTGCTTCCGTAGGGCCAATCACTAAATTCAGATATCTACTGTCAACAATTGGACAGTTTCAAACTAGTGACTGAACAGAAATGGCCAAAATTGACCAACAAAAGATGTGTTGTGTTCCATCAGGACAATGCCAGGCCACACATCTGTAGTGACTCACCAGAAACACTGGGAGCTTGATTGGAAAGTTTTAATGCATCCACAATAGAGTCCAGACCTGGCACCAAATGATTATCACCTTTTTCTCACATTGCAAAACTTCCAGAGTGATAAGAAATTGCGATCAAGAGAAGATTGTGAAAATCTATTGCTAGAGTTTTCGCCAATAAAGGCCAAGACTTCTATGAGAGGCAATATCAAGCTACTTTTAAAATGGCAACAAATTATACAACAAAACTCAATTTGACCCAAATTGGATGATCCAAAACATGTTAAATAAAGTTTTGAATTTCATGCAAATTAATGGATTTCTTTTTCCCCAACCTAATATTATGCATTTTCAAACTTATTTATTAAAATAAATAGAAAACATAAATATTTTTCTTCGTTACAGTTACATAAAAATTTGAATGTGAACCTGATACTTCTATCGCTCTATTTACATATAAAATTAGGAATATAATTTGCGACTTTCAATTTGACAGGTTTCTGAGCATTCAGTTGTTAATCAATTTCTTTGCGGACTCGAAATATTTTTTATATGAGAAAAGAGTTTTTACTTAGATATGTAGAACCAAAAGCAGAATACATGCAACCTGCCTTTAAACAATTAAATCTCTCCAGCAATGACATTCAATAATTTACAAAATAACTGCAAATTTATCTTTGAAATAATCTTTCAGATTTTTTCATAATTCCATAAATGTCCATAACTATGAAGATGTTTGTCAAATAAGGTCCATTACAAATTTATCAATTTCCACCTACTCAAATACTGACAAATTTGTAGAGTAGTGCAGAGTGCCATTGAGAATTGTACCACATGCCGCACATGTGCCGTAGGTTACCGACCCCTGATATAGTCCATGTACATCCTGGACATAAAGCTGGAACTGAAGCATCTTTTTGTATAACTTAATCATTTAATGTAACATGATTTTAAAAATAAAATGTATTTTTAAACTTGCAAGTATCATTTGCAATTAAAAATTATTTTTAATTCAAAACTTTTAGTTCCTTTTTTTTTTTTTAGTAGAATGAAATTTTAATCTAAAATGAACTTTATTTGTATTTTACAAGACTAATTTAAAAATTATAATATCAGCAATACAAAATAATACTTTAAAAGAACATCTTTGATACATTTGCAGAATTCTGTTTATTATATCTTAACACAACTGCTTTAATTCTAGCATAACAAGGTTAAAAAAACTGCAAAATTCTTAAAAATCTGATAAATTTTAAAAAGAAAAAAATATATTGTGTAATAGCAAAAATATTAGTGATTTTACCTGCCACACATAAATACTTTCTTTGATACCAGCTACACAATAAGTACCACAACTACTAACAGTGAGTGCAGAAACTATTCCAGGACACACAAAATTCCCAATTTCTTCCTTTCTCTACGAGTAAAAAAATATTTAAATAACACTGTAAAATACTAAAATGAAATTTATTGGCGGTAATGAATAATAACAAAAACAGAAATTAGAAAATATTTAAATATTTTTACAATTTAGTAAAATAAAGTTCACAACAGTTACAATACAAATTCAACTATCTAATTACTCCAACAATTTATTTTATAACATACTTAATTTGAAATATTAGTGTTTATTTTTTAGAAACTGTAGCATCCATATTAAATATCTAAGTTTATACATCTCTCTAATATCCTTGGTCTAAAAATATACACATCAATTTTAACTTTACGTACATATTTCCTTTCATTGTTATATTAGCAATTCAATGAATATCAAAATTGCAATTTCACATTAATCTAAAAATAAATAAAAAAATCAATATACAACAATTTATATTTTAAAAAGAATATTATTAATAAACATTTTCAAAACATTTAAAGTTTCTAAAATTAAATACATTTTTGTTACAATAAAAGTAGGGTTATAAAAATGAAAAAATAACAGATAAAAACATACCAAGTTAGTTACCATCCACACTTTAATTACTGGTCGTTTTTGTACAGCCCCAATAAGATAATCTTCTCCTATAAGGCAAAGAGTCTTGGGTGAAATTTCACGACATTTGGGATAACTAGCAAGTAAATTTCCATTCTTAGAGTCATGTGCTGCACAATTATTACTAGAAGTTATGATAACCTGAAAAAAGAAAGATTATGATACATTATTGAAAAATGAAATACATTTGTGAAAAACCACACATTAAAAGCTATATTTCATTGAACGAAAGTTTCCTTGAAAACATTTTTCTAACTAATGATAAAACATCTACTCTATTAAAATTCTTAGGTAAACAAACATATATAATTCTATCTTCTCACAAACCGCACGACGCAAAAACTTGCTGAAGGTACCAAAAGTTTGGGAATGATCAAAGGAATCTGTTTTTACTATTTATATTCCGATATTCAAATTAGTTAAAAAGATATTAATTAAAAACCTAAAAATGCAAAATTATTGCCATCATTGGAATTTTAAGTTATACACTTGGTAAAAGACAGAGCAACGCCGGGCTAAGCAGAGGAGGGGGGATGGAAGTCATTTTGAAAAAGAGCATTAAAAGAGCTGATTTTGTGAAGGAAAGGGAAAATTTATAAAACTAGAGAAAGCCTGTGCAACGCCGAGCCATGCAGCTAGTTTACACTATTAAAATTCGTAGGAAAACAAATGTATGTACATCTATTTTCTCACAAACCGCACGACACAGAAACTCACCGAAAAAACCAAAAGATCGGGAATGATTCGAGGAATCTGTTTTTACCATTTACATTCTGATATTGCAATTAGTTAAAAAGATATTAATTAAAAACCTTTGTTTTACTCCTGCTTGTTGTTTCTTCTGCCAAACAGAATGAAAACCTGGAAAAAAAATTTTTTTTTCTCCCCCAACGTTTTTAAAACACAATCTAATATTTTTCTATGAGACTCAAGACAAAAAATAATTACAGAATCGGAAAGATCATTTTTTTTGCTACAATACGGTATAATTTATTTTACATAATAATGATGTTTTCTATTTTTTACGATTTTTTCTAAAATTAGTCAAAATTGATACGTTTTTATGAAAATGATTTCTAAATCCTTCCGTTTGAATTTTTTTTTCGTTAATGAAATGATACTCTACACTAAAAAACGCCGGGCCATGCAGCTAGTACATTAATAAATACAAAACTAATAATAAACATACATTTTCAGCACTCACTGCTTTTTCATCCTCTTATGATAACAAATAAAAGATTTTGAGCAATAAAATATAAATATATAACAACTTTATTTTACATGGTCTTTTTATATAGTTTTGAAATAACACAATTGTTTTCCTATTCAATTAATTTATTCTAATACAGTTTAAGTTGTTGATTGCTCCTGAAAAAGGGAAACAAAATTTGGATATTCACTGCAGATTTTGTACAAATCTGACAAATAGCTTTTGAAATACAGATTAAAACACAGACAGAAACTTAAAATTGTATAAGAATTTTCAAAATCAAAAGTTATAGAAATAATATAAAAAAAATTTCTCCGATAAAGTTGAAACCTAAAATTTTAAAGGCAGTTCAATTTCTCAAAATGTTATTAGGCAGGAACCTTTGTTGGATTTCAGTAAAGCAGGTATGACAGATCTATATTGAAAATAAAGATTTTTACAAATCTCTGTATTAATATGTTATATGCAAGTAGAGGTGAATCATTTAATAATTCAAATATTATCAATTTATTGTCCTAAGGTGAAGTAATATATATGCATTCATTTTATTTGAATTATTTACTGCACACACAACATATATAAATTTGAGATTCAGGGATAAAATGAAATTCAAAATTCTTTAAAAAAACATTTTCTTAATTTTTCAAAAAATTAAAACTTTTTGGCTTTTAAAGGGTTTAACCTTTTTTACCAAAAACCTCATTTAAAATTACTAAATAAATTTTTTATTTTTTTGGGAAATTTTTTAAAATTTTTAAACCCCTTTAAAATTACCCTTTTATAAGAAAATTTTTTAAAGGGGGTTAATAGAATAACCATTTTAATTTTAAAATTATTTTGGGCCAAAAATTTAAAGAAAAGGGGAATTATTTTTTTGAAAAAAAATTTAAAAAAAAAATTTTGGGCAAAGAGGGGTTTGTATATAAAAATTTTAAAGGAATAATTTATTTTTAAATTCCCAAAATTAAATTTTAGGGTTTTTTGTTAAGAATTTTTAATTTTTTGGGAAAAAATAAAAATTCAAAAAAGGGGGTAAATTTTGGGTAAAAAAAGGGGTTAAAAAACAATTGCCCCATTTAAAGATTTTCCATTTTTAAAATTTTCATTTTTTTAAAAATTTACCCTTTTTAAAGATTTTAAAATTTCCCCATTTGAGTATTTTGGGGGTTTAAAAATTTTTGAAAAATTCCCCTTTTAAATTTTTTTGTTTTTTTTTGGAAAAAATTTTTTTGGCCTTGGAAAAAATGCAAAAACATAAGGGTAATGGAAATTTTCCCAAAGTTTCAGGGTTAAAGGGAAAGTGCCGGGGGCTTTTTTCCTACTTTTACTTTGCAATTTTTTTCCCCCAAACAAAATTTACCTTTTTAAAAAATTTTTTTAAAAAATGACCCATTTTTTCCCCCTTGTTTAAAATTTTTAAAAAAAAATGTTAAATTAAAAATTTTCCCTTTGTTTCCAAAAATTTTTTGTTCTTTTTTATTAAAGGGTTTAAAAAATTTAAGTTCACGAAAATTTTAAAAATTGGTTTTTTAAAAAATTATTTTTTTGGGAAAATTTTTTTTTTAAAATCAAACTCTAAAAAAAAATTTGGGATTTTAAAAATTTTTTCAAAAAAATACTTTGAAATCCTTTTGGGAAAAAACAAAATTATTTAAAAAAGTTTATTTTTTTAAAAAAAAAATAAAAAAATTTTTATTTTAATTACAAAAGGGGTTTAAAATGTTTAAAAAGGGGTTTTTAAAAATTAAAATTGGAGAGTTTTTAAAAGGGTTCAAAAAAACCCCCGGAAAAAAAATTTTGGGAACAAAAATTTTAAAAAAAGGGGAAAAGTTTAAAAAAAAAAAAATTTTAATTTGAAACGGGTTTTTTTTTAAAATTTAAGAATTTTTTAAAAATTTTTAAAAATTTTTTCAATTTTTTTTTTTAAACACTAACTCTAAAAAAATCAAAAGTATGATTTTTTTAAAAAATCATTTTCATATAAAGCATCGATATTGATTCATTTTTAGGAAAAATCTTAAAATATGTAAAATATTGTTTTTTTTTAAAAAAAATACTGTATTGTGCCCGAAATAAATTATTTTTCCCAAATTACAAAATTGCTGGGGGTTATTAAATGCACCAAAAAAAATTTTGAATATTTTTAAAAATCAAAAAAAATTAAGCCATGATGTTGTTTCAAACTGGGGTAAAAACCATTAGAAAAGGGCATTTTTAAAGCTTTGGGTTGGCAAATTTTTGGGTTTAAAAAAGGGGGCCTTTTTTAAAAATAAAAAGGAAGAGATATTCAATTTTGAAAGATTTGGGATTTTAATTTTAAAGAAACTTTTATTTTCTAGTGAAATTTTTTTTCATAAAAGCGGATGGGCAGAGAAAAAACTTGTTTGGTCCAAAACGGGTTTTTTCCCCCAAATCCTCGGCTTTTAAAAAAGTCGTTATTTGTTAAAATTTTAATTTGGGGGGGCTTCATTTTTAAGTTAATGCCTTCCAAACTTATATATCCATTGAAAAACAATGGTAATTTTTTTTTAAAAAAAAAAAAAAAAAAATGTTTAAATTTTTTTTTAAAAGGGAAAAACAAAAAAACAATTTTTTAAAAGTAATTTTTTAAACAATTTTTTTAATCTTTGTACAGATTGGGTAATATTGTTCTACACACAGAAAAAATTTTTTGACATTTTTTTATAAATAAAAAAGTTAATAAAATTTTTTTAAAAAAATTGAGTATTTTTTTTTAAAAATCATAAAAAAAATTTTTACATTTTATTTTTTTTAAAAGACTGGGTTCTAAGAGAAAATAAAGAACTTTTTTTGTGTAGAATATCATTTCATTAAGAGAAAAAAATGCAAACGGGGAAAAATTTAGGGAAAACATTTTCATAAAAAACATTAAATTTTGACTTTATTTTAGAAAAAAAACGTAAAAAAAAGAAAATATCATTATTTTTTTAAAATAAATTATACCCTATGTGGGAAGTAAAAAGATCTTTCTGATTCTGTAATTATTTTTGTCTGAGTCCCATAAAAAAAAATTTGACCTATTTTAAAAAAATCTTTAATAAAAAAAAAAGGGCGAAAAAAATTTGGGAAATTCTCTACTCGGGGGGAAAAAAGGTTCAGGGGGAAAATAATTTTCTTTTTTAAAGGGTTTTTAAATTTAAACCTTTTTTAATAATTTCAAAACGGAATATAAATTTGGGCAAAACGGTTTCCCCGGATCATTTCCCCAAACTTTTTTTGGGATCTTGGGAAGTTTCCCAAATGGGGGCAGTTTGTGAGAAGATAGATACGTTTGTTTACCTTCGAATTTTAATAGTGTAGATATCAATTGAGTAAAAATAAAGTTGGATGCATAATGAACTCTATTATGTGGTACAAGGAAATAATGAAAAAAAACTCCAAATTAGTCTGACTTATTGATTGTAGAAAAAAAATTAGATGGACTTTCTTGGCAATATTTTCATTTTTTCTTAATTTTGCATTTAAAAACTCTACAAGGGTATGATCAATTTTCTCTCACATTTTCAAAAGTTCATTGGGGCAAAAATCACAACACAATCAATGGAATTAACAGAGTGAAATTAAACAAATTTTAAAATCTCTTATGAGGCAGTTACTACTTATGGAAAATGCCAGATTATGAACAAAAAAGGGTAGTTGTAATATGGGGCAATTAACTATCAACTGGGATTGCGACAGAAAACTTCTGGCACTTATGGTTTTATCTTTTCTTAGAAGGGGAACCAGGTCTTGAGCCCTCGATGACCATGAATGCATGTCCGGTCTTTTGGATGTTATAGAAATTAACCCTTTATTCCCGACCGTACTTATAATTTCCCCTCAATTTTAAAAATTTCATAGGGACAACCCCCTTTTACAAAATTTGACAATACTTAGCAGGAATATTCTTTTGAAATCCACTTTTTCCCAAGGGTATATGGCAGCACGGGTTCCCATGGGGTGAGTATTTTTGGGGGAAGGCAATAGTTTTAAGAGAGAAATTGGCGCTGAATTTAGAAATGGGATTGTCATTTTTTTCCCGAAAAAAAATTCTTTTTAAGTTTTTTTTTTTTATTTTTTTTTTTTTTGTATGTTAATGAAAAAACCCTTTGGGAAAAAGTTTGACTATTTATTTTTAAGTGAACAGGGTATATAATTAATTTTCAGTTGAAAATATTTTTTATTAATAAATTTGCTCTAGCCCCATTAAATTTCCCAAAAATTGAGTATTTTTTTTATGTATATCCTTTTTAATTTTTAATGTATGATCCCAAAAAAAATATTGCATGGAAAAAAAAATGCGGGGAAACATAATGTGGTAGATAAAAAAATTAAAAAACCCAAAAAAAATTAAAAACTATCATTTTCTTTTTTTTAAGACCAACTCTGGGCAAACTTGACCCCCGGGCCCCCCCTTTTTTGGAACTTTTTAAAAGCCATGTTTGGTCCCCCTTAAACAAACAACAAACCAAGAGGTATTCTAATTTACAAGCAAACAACATTCTTTTCCATTCTAAATGTTATCTGCATTCTACTTCAAACAACCTTTCTGATGAGCCTCTTTAAATAGGAATTTTTTAGACAGCTTTCCAAGTCTATATCAGTCATTGTTTTCCTTATTTTTAGTGAAACGATACTTGCTTGCTTTTAAAGGTTTCTAATAGTGGGAACAAACATGTAGAGTTGAAAGGAAAAATTTAACTGTTTGAAACCAGTGACCAACAATTTTATAAATGTAAAAGGAAAGAAACTCTTTTAATAAGGCTACTGGTAACATTTTCAATTTTGGCCCTTTTATGGCCCGGGGATTTTGATACAGTTACTCCCCCGGCATGTATAAAGTTAACAAAAAAAATAATAACTTCACAATAATAATACATTTAATAAAATATAGCAAGATAACTAAAATTATATTTTTGAAAAAAAATATCATGCATGCAGAAATTACTTAGAAATTTCGAAAGTATTGATGTCAAGACAGACAAGCAATAAACAACAAGAAAATGAATCTATTGAAATTTTTAAGCTTTCTTTATTGATCAAACTTTGAAAACTTTATAAATATATAGAATATATATGACTTTTCCATCAACTATTAGACATAGAAACAGAACTTTTTTTTGGTCTGAAATGAATTAAATAACACAAGCAATTCAAAATTTTCCTGATTTTTTTTTCCTTTCTTTTCACCCTAGCATTACTGTTCATTGGCAATATTGTTCATATTGCCTCAGCATTTCCACTTATGTGTTTATTTTTTAGAATAAACCACCCCTATAAGAAAAGTCTGTACACTACTGATAATGTTCTATAAGGATAGATATAAACAATACTTCAGCTTTTATTACATTTAACTGAATATCCTCCATGAAAAATTATTCAATTTTAAGCAACTGCTGCACAATTTCTTATCAGCAACATGATCTGGAGTTTTCACATGACCATAAGAAAAGCATATTTTTTAGAATTCTTTTGCTTTTTAATACAATTATATTAATTTTAATAATATTTTTCATAGGTTTGAAAATATACTTTGCCCTTGTTAGACAAGAAAATAAGCAATACAACCAATGAAAACAAATTGTTTGCCTGTATGAAGAGCAAAGAATGCAAACACTGGCATAGCTAGTTCTGAGTGGGGCCCATATCAAAACTCCTTCAGGGGTTCTTTTTAGAAATGAAAATTTTATTTGTGGTACTGTAGCTACACATGTTAGGGCCCATGTAGCTTGGGGGCCCAGTATCACTGATATGGAAGTTGCTATGCCCCTGGATGCAAAGTACAAAGCAAGTTCCAAAGAGTTGCAGCCACTGCCATACACAAAAGTAAGGTTTATGGGTTCAAACCCCTCCAATACACCAAGAGAATTTCCAGAATATAGATTGTCTCAGTGCTTTCAGATACTGTTTTTTAAAAATGTAAGCCATCCATTAAAAGCAGTCTGTGTACACCATTGATCGCAATTAAGGAAGAAAGAAAACTGTTCTGCTTAACAAAATACTATGCCTAAAAATCAGATAAGAATCAATAGTTAATGAAATATATCATGCTGAAGAAAGAACAAACTTACATATTATCGCAACAAAATTATTGGCAACATTATTTGTAATGAAACACTTGGTTACCAATTCAGCACGCATCGACATAAGCAAAACAACTATTACTGTGGTTATCAACTTGGCAAATTATCATGAATGCTGGCATTATTGCGATAGTACATAAGTACCAGGATATATTTCATGAATTTTCTAAATATTTAATGGCCCTGAGTTCCATGGTTTTTGTCCTACATATATTAGGTTAGTATTGTAAATATAAAGCAATGAATAAAAGCTGAAGGGTAGAAATTACAATTTCTACAGACTCAGGTACACTTTGAACAGCTCTAGTTTTTCCAACAAATGTTTGTTAGATAAATATGTATTTAATTCATGGATCCTACTAATATTATTACCAACACTAAAAATGAAAAAAAACTTACTTCAGGTATTGAATCCATAGCAATTTGTTCTTTATTCAAGAAAACTAAAAGAAAACAAGACAAAAATAAAATTACTTATTCCAGAAAAAATTAGACTACTTAGTCAAATGTATAATTAAAAACTTGATAAAACACATGCATACAATACTTTAACTTAAGTTATGATACATAAATTTTAGACCTAATTTCAGAACTCCTGAGAATTTTAATGTTAGTCTGAAAATGTTTGGAAAACATTAACTCTTTAAAAAAAATCAGAATCAGTTTTTAAACACTTTTTTTTTATTGCTACAGTTACTTTGTGTCTGTTAACCAATATTTGTGACCTCCACAGTCTGAGTGGTTTTACCATTAAGCTTACGGCTGATGATGCCAAAATCAGTATTTCCTTATAATTTTATTTCAGTTTATTAACAATTCGGTACTTATTTGATATCAGTATGCTATGCACCAAGCTGTTTTGCTCACCAAGTCAGGTGATAACACAACAAAATGGTTACCTTGGTTTTTAATTTTGGTTTCCTGGTTGTCATCGATATTTTATTTCTGTATTTTTATTCTTTTTTGTAATTTTTACTTTATTTTTATGTATATTATAATTTTTTTTATTATGGCACATTACAACTAATTTTTAATTGCCATATATTTATGGTGGTGTCCCTATTAATTTCAGATGACTTTAATTCTATTTTTACACAAACTTTAACATTTTTATAATTTGCATTGTTTAGATTGCAGCTTTCATTTTCTGTTATTTTATCGAACATGGATATTTTGAACATTATTGGTGAATACTAAGGGAAATTTTTTAAAAGAATATGAGAGCTTTGCTTTTTATTATTATGGATGAAAAGGATTGCCAAATTCCTACTTCCTGTCTAATTTGTTTTTTTAATTTTTTTTTTTTTTAATTCTCAATCTTGATTAAAATTTCACTTATTTGGCCATCATGAAATGTGTTAAGTGTGGCAGCAAAATGAAAATAGTTTATTGACAAAATAAGAAATTTGATGACTTATGTTTTGAAATGGATCTCAGGTGCCAATTTGTGCAGCCCCCAATAGTAAATCAATCGGAAATAAATCTTTTTTTCATGGGCAGCAAATTGTGATTTTTCACTTTATTTTACTTGTTTTATTTTTAATTGATGCATTTTTAAATGTTCTTTGTTCAGTGAAATTCATTAAAAAAAAAATTTTTTTTTTTTTACATCCTTACTATTGTTATAAATGTGAAGTTTGTATGGATGTTTGTTACTCTTTTGCATTTAAAAAAAACTGAATATTTTTTAAAGAAACTTTTACAATAATTTGGGTTACCCCTCGGGAATAACACAAAAAGGGTATAATTTATAAAAATATTTTGTGAAGTTTTTAAACTATAACGTAATTGTCAAAAAAAGTAAGAAAAAAATTTTGTTTCTGCAAAAAAACTTGCCACAGCATATACCTATCTTTTTTTTGTGAAACAAAACTTTCCCTTTTGTTTTGTCTACCCATTTAGTGCTGTTTTTCTTTTAATTTATTCCTTTGATCAATTAAAACACTATTTTTTTTTTTTTCATAATAAAACTAGATTTGGAAAAGGGGGAAATGATGGTAAAAAATTTTTAAAAAAAAATAAATACAACAAAGTAATATTAATGTATTACACTTGCAGACATAAATTATTTTTAAACATTCATTACACAAAATTTTGAACAAATTTTACTTTTTTCTGAGCAAGATCAGTTTAGGAAGGTGTTTTGAAAATGGGGGGACAAAGGATTCGGGGGTTATAAATAAAAAAAAAACCCTTTTATGCTATTAGATCTACAGATTTAAAAATTGAACAAATATGGGTTGTTTTTTTTTTCTTTTTTTATTCACAAAGTAAAAAAAGCTTTTTATGTTGTAGTTGTTGTTTAATTTGAAATTTCCCGTAAATTAATTCTTTAAAAAACTTCTTTATCCTTAAATCTGTATTTTTTAAATTTTTTTCCAATTTACCCATCGGGGATATACCAGCTAGTTGGAAATATATTTTGAGGGTTGAAATATATTTTCAATATATTTCAATCCTCGAATATATTAACACACAGTACATTTGAAGAATTGAATTCATAACCTTTCATAACATTCCATCAGCAATCTTTTTACATCCTAATAGTACTTTCTTTATTCTGTTTGAAATTTTTAACATTATTGTTAAATATTTTTTTCATTTCCCCCTAACTCCCTTTCCCAAATTTTTCTCCCTCTTTTCTCAAATTCCTAAAAACCTTGTATTCTATTTCTTTAAATCCTGATAATCATATCTTTTCAATTGGTTTTCCATTAAAAAGTTAATTTTTGCTTAGTTTATCTTTTTTGGGAACTAATTTGATCTGGGGGGAATGGGAAGCAGCACTTCTTTTCGGAAGAAATCAATATGGGTGACCCCCGGGGGAATTTGATGATACCAATAATTTAAAAAAAATTTTTTTGAAATACTTTAAATGTATTTCAAAAAAAAAATATAAAAGGGAAAAGATTGGAATAACCCAGATCAATCAATAAATAATTATTATGTAATAAAAGTAACAAACTAATAATAGTATTATAAGCGGGATATAATAATCTTATTTTATAAATTATATATAATTTCATATAGTCGATTTTTTACGGTTATTGAAATAATAATCATATAAAAAAATTAAATAGTAATTATTAAAAAAAATAATCTGAATAGTAAAAAAAAAAAAAATAAAGTGAGTTTTTTAATACATAACTATAAATAAACATAATAGCTATAAATAAAAAAAAATAGTTATAAATAAATAAGATAAGTATAAATAAATAAGATAATAATTATAATTAAGTAATAATTATTATAAATAAATAACAATATTAATTATAAATAAATAACAATATGTAGTAATAGTTATAAATAAATGCAAAAAAGAAACAATTATAAATACTGAATATTATATGATGATTACACATAGTAATAATTGCATTTTTTCATTATGAATAAAATAATTACATAATGTATGTTAAAATTAATTTAGAATATCAATTACAAAGTAGTGAAAGCTTGCAATATGAAATTTGCACTGCAAGTTCCTTCAACAAGTATCATCGAACAAAGAACGTAAAAAAAAAAAAAATTTTAAAACAAAAATGAACTATTTATAGCAATAATTAAAAGAACAACACTTATTCTTTTAAGAAAAAAATATTCTAATACTCACACATTTTAGAAATATCCATATTCGAAAGTAGCCCAGAATTAAAAAGACGCAAATAGAAAAATTAAACTGAAAATGGTTAAATTTTTAAAGATATGTCTGAAATTAAAGGGTTATAAACAGGAAAAAACGAATAAAGTTATTTCTAAATATACGTTATCCCCATGGCAACCACATCGACAGACAATAAAAATATTAAGCTAACCATATTGTAATATTATCGCCCATCTTGGCGAACATAAACAACAGCTTGGCGCTACTACCCCCGATATCAAATTAGCACGCTTTTTTGCTCCTTTAAAAAATTAAACTCTTTCATCAGGAATTAGCCATTCTTTTACATTCATGTCAAAGTTCTTGGTGCTAGGCTGCCATCTTGGGTTGAAAAATATTAAGTGCCATTATCTTATTTGGCACAGTTTTGAAACCAAGCCAAAAATACATTTGGCGCATGGCATACTAATGAAAAATTAGTTCTAACAATTTGAATTACATGAAATAAGTACATCAAAAATATGCTGGTACCGACCAAAATCTAATTAAGTCTCCAGAGTTAAAGCAGATTTTATTGATAAATAACCCTAAAATCATATTCAAAATTATATAGAAACATAGAATCAACTTTAAAGTGTAAAAAAAAAGAGGTAATTAAATAAAATAGCTGTGCTTCACAATCTCAATATGACATCCTTACTAAATTCTAAACATTGAAAATACCATCAACATTTACGTTATAGAAAATAATGAAAAATACAACATATCCACAATTATAAACACTGATTTGATTAATATTTTATTAAAATGATACTGAATGTAAATTTAACTTCCCTTAAAACAACATTATTTTGTGTACATTAATATATAAACTATCCATAATTTTAATTAATTGATTACTTCATTAAAACAGCACAGTAAGAATGCAATTTTTTTATCAATGTTTATTTTAAATATCATTTTCATGCATTATCTTACTCGGATACACCAAAAAATACTGTCATACAACAATCTATGAATAATCTAGATTATATTTGAATTTCTAATAAATATAAAGTCTATCATAGAAACAACAAACTTCATACTATCACCCATCCTCTTATTCTTTAGTGCTGCTAAGTGTTTTGTTTTATATATTTGTTGTTTATCTTCAGTTATTAACAAGCCCCTTTTAATTATTTGAGAATTACTTTATCATAATTGCAACCAGCAAAATTCACTAATTTGTGATCTTATTGGTGAAGCTTTTAATTTGTTTACTACAAAAGAAGAAAAAAAACTATATGGTCGTATTCAAAATTATTGTGGTTTCCTTCACATACCAAAAAGTAGGAAAAAGTAATGGTAAGACAATTCTAGTATGTTTAAATGTGATTATATTTATTATCTTAACTACATCTCAATATAACTTGCATTTATAGTTGCTGTTTGCAATTAAAAAAATTACGTCTGAATTTACAACTACGATTCCCTAAGATTTTCTTTGGATCAACCTTGATTGCTAGTAATTTCAAACATATGTTTTAGAAATACATTGAATCCCATAAAATAGGGTTTATTCAAACACTAAAATTTAATCTAAAACAAAAATGTTAAAAGTAAAATAATATAATTTCAAAATAATCTCCTTACCACATACAAACGTTTCTCACCGGTATGCTTCTTTTGGAAGCCGTTAAATATAGAACACTTTCTTAGAAGAGGAGAGGGGCAAGAAACAGGGGGATGACATTCCGCATGGTTACAGAGTCAATCAATTTTCTCGCCAATACCAGCGCCTCCTTTGAAAACAATGCCAAACATTTCATTTCCTCCGTAGATGTGGACCATATCGCACCATACAAGTCGGCTTCTAGTCAAAAACATAATGGATTAATGGAAAAAATATAACCATATTTCGAAATTGCAAATTGAAATACATGCTACAAATTTAATTTAAATAATTAATTTGGTCAACATTTTTGTTATAAAAAGTGGA
>BMAV01000753.1:30676-42809 GCA_019973955.1 Trichonephila inaurata madagascariensis
TAATCTAAGTGACACTAAATATCATGAAAATTATCCATTTATGTGCTTTTTTAAAATCACGGTTCCGAACGTAGTCCGATACCTTAAGAGAGAATTTTTGAGGATCAAAAATTTCTCTAGCATTAATATTATATTTCGATTTCGCTCTGTCCTATTTTTTTATACTTCTGATTCTTAAATGAAATAATCTGTATTTTCTGACATATAAAATATATTACACATTTCTATGTTGTAATGCTTAAATGGGTAATTGATATTACATGTTAATTGAAAACTTGTGCATTTAAGATACATTTTATGTATATTTTTGTAAAATTTTAAAAACGCATTTTTATTTATGGGCGTACTTGTTATAATAGACTTATATAAAAATTTGGATATTTGTTCAGATTGAAAATTTGTTCCTATTTTGGTTTCAGACACACTGATCTTAAACGAAGACCGATTTAAATATTTATACCATTTGAATTCGAAATAAAGTATAAGAACATACTTGAAAATAACATGCTGAATACAATTTTTTATTGTAATTATCAGCAAATTAATTAAGTTAAGGAAAAAAGGAAGGTAATTTTTTTATCGGATGGCAAAAATTATGATTAAATATATTAATTTTCAAAATAAAATATGAAAAAAAAGAAATATGCAGTTTGTTTTGGATTTTCTAGTTAAGAACTAACTTATATGTTAGTATCAAGTACCTTTCATCTGTATATTTTTCTTTATATTTTCGAAATTTAATAAAACATTAACTCTACAATGAGAAATATATTATATTATTATTTACTTAATTAAATGCATCAATACAATATATTTACTCAAAATTACTTATAATGAATTTTAGTATAAAATTAAAAGTTCTAATCTTATTTAAGCTTTTTAAAAACGTTTTTCCTTCTATTTCCTGAAAAAAAACTTAAGAATCAGCGTAAAAAAAGTCTCAAAAGACATTTTTAACTACTGTACTTGTATACATATTTATTTAAAGGAAACGTTCTCGAATATTTTAAACAAGCGTCTTGTATCTTTGTGACTTCTGGGAATTAAAGATTGGACAAAAATAATTTCTCACAGAACGGTTTATTATCAAAACAGAATTTTTCATTAAAAAACATTCTATTTCTTCCAAAAACTTCAGCGAATGTCAAAGAACTTGGTAAATAATTCCACAACGAAAGCGAAACTCCGTAATTTTGAACATACAAAAGTTTTCTAAAATCCTTTTTTCCCCACTTGCAAATCAAAAAAAAAAAAAAATGGATTTCAGAACAAAAACTCCAGAAATTAATATAAGCAAAGAGAATAAAACACAAATTTTGAAAGTAAAAGAAAAAAAAAAAGGAAATCAGTGTTTACTGCTCTCCAAAGTGGAAAGCGAAATAATCAGCATCAACAAAATAGTATAATATAAAGCTCCCAAAAACCACACCCGGATATTTTCCTAAGAATTTCTCTTGGTGCATTTGCAGATGCACACAACATACAATTATGAATCTAGTTATATTTGCATTCTACTTTTAAAGGTGTGGCTCGAGGAAGGCTATAACAATACTCCGGACTTTGAGGCTTTATTATTATTATTTTTTTGGCTAAACTAGAGTCGGAATTTTATTTGCCGTCATGTCTTGTCAGGAGACCGTATTAGTAGTCTATTTATGCGATGTTTTTTTTGCATATTTGTCTTCACCGATTCCTGCTTATTTGCTAATTACGACAAATATATAATAATTGTGCGCGAGTTTACGATTGAGATATCCATTCTTTATTTTAATGATAAATTTTCAGTGAAATACAGATAAGTGTTTGTTATCCCTTTTTTAAAATGGAACGTTGTTTTAGGGTTAACGTACTTGTTTGTCGAGAATTGAAAAACAATGGTAAATGTCAGTGTCTTTCTTATCTTGTTGACAATGTTGGGTGTAACAAAATTGGCGGTTGTGTGGAAAAGAGCATTACCACATAAATATTTTTAAGATCGTTTATGATTGCGGTGGAAGTAATTATTTTCTGTGGAAAATTATTTTTCTAATGTTTCTTGTGGCATTTTCTCCTCCTGTTTGTTTTAAGTATTTGTAGATAAAAAAGAAATTAAAATTTTTTAAAGCAGTTGGAACGCACACGGTGATAATTCTTTTTTCATTGAGAAATAAACTGTAGAAGTGCTGATAGACTAAATGATATAACTTAACCTACATATTATTTGATTTATAAAAAAAAACAGTTAAAAAGAAAACCGAATTAAAGACCATAAGCCACAAAAAACATGTCATTCAGTAATTCGTATCTAGACATCTTTCAAAGATAAATGTTTGATTCCTGAGAACTATCTAATTGCTCTAAATTTTATAATTTGGAGCAATTTAGCGGTTAAGTCTTTGAAACATGATAAAATATTTTCTTTCATATTTCAAAAGATTTTTTTATATATTTTTCACAGTTTTTCCAGTGATGATTTCATATTGAGATGGTAAATGACGTTGGTAAATACGCTGGTATATTTTTAAATGGTGCAACTTAAATTTATTTTTTTCTAACAATATGTTATATTTCAAACATACGAGAATTATCTTAATTAAAATGTGTTAAAAAAAAATCCAAGACGAATTTATTTTATTGCAAATGCAAAATATAGTTTTGGAAATTTATATAGAAATTACTTTGGACTTTTAAAAAAATATAACCCATCCTAACAAATATGCATAAAATTATTAAAATATATAAAAAATTTAAAAATGAAAGAAAAAAGAAATGTAGTCACAATTTCTTTTATGTCATTAACAATAAAAATTTTCAAATTCTATTATATATATTTTCGAGCCTTTATTGAATTTTATAATGAATTAAATTGGCCCGCTATAAGTTTTTCCTTTACGTATTACTAACCTAGATGATGATATTTCTTTGACTTGAGTAGAATTAATTCTTTCATATAAACATAGTTTAATTAGTACTATCCTCTTTAAAGTTAGCTAAACCAGAGAAATTTCAAAATTAGCACGTATGATCATAAAATTTAAGTAAAACATGACTCATTTTTAAATATACATAAACTAAAACTATATGTAATGTTACCTCAAAAGTTACTGATGTAAAGTAATGCTATATTTTAGGTAACACATAATGATTGTAACCTTATAACTTTTTATAATTCTCGCTCCTCACTCGTCATGGGCCAACTGAGCCCGGGTCCAGGACCTCATTTCGTTCTCGACTCGATCTTAATAAAATCATGATCCGGATAATTTTAATGGTCAAATATTATTCCCATACGTATTCTCCGAAAAACAGAGAATTTCAAACTGCATGTTCAACTGGTAAAGGCTGTAAGATTGTATAATTATGTGATGACCGTTGTTCACAAGTCTAGGCCTAGACCTAATACCATTAACAATTATTCAGCTCATTTAGTCGAAATGCGGCCATCGGTTGAGTCGGTTTGTGCCTAGGTTTTTGAAATTATGAGCGTGCACATTTATTTGTTTCAAATTACCGTTTGAATGGGTAGTTAACACAATGCATGCTATCTACTGTGTACTTTAAAAAATCTTAGATAAGGCCTACTTTTGCATAGGTGCTCAGGGCCTCAAAAAATCTTGATTTCCCTGGGCCCAGGGCCTTAAGATGGCCCTGATAATCTTAAGACTCCATTAGGGCTAAAATACGTCTTGGAAACCAGCAAGTTTACTATGGTTTGAGTCTAATACACGACAAAACCGTGTTAGAAAACCGATTCTACACAAATTATTACGATCCATGTTGGTTATAAATAAACACGAATTTGGCTTCATAGCCTATAAAAATTCCTGCTTTTTACTGGACACTGAATGATTAAAATTCACTAGGGCTTAGAACTAATTTGGAATTCAGTATATTTCAATAGCACAAGTCCATATAAATCCCTAATTTGGCAACTTCGTTGCAAAAAGAATATATGCCCTGAGGCTTTTTCAGAGATTGAAATATAAGGTATTGCAAACAACTTGATGAATATTAATAAATCTAATCACAAACCTTAATTAACCTGTTGAATAGTCGACCACACATGGACCACTAATCATGTCTAAGCAGTCAATTAATTAATGGTGCATTCGAATCACTTGGAATGGATACTTGAGACGGTGTGAATAATGATGTATGCATAATTTTGCGAAAATAATTACGCTAAAAATAGAAGAAAATTCAAATGTTCTGAGTATACTTTTTTAAAAATATTTGTTGCAATCAAAAACACTTTGCGAGTGAAATATTTTTTGTATCTGTTGCAGAAGCAAATTGGTAAAGATATAAATAGTAGACGAAGCCCAGTGTCTGAGTGGTTAGTGCATCGCGATTCTACACCACAGGTCAGAGGTTTAAACCCCGGGCTGTGCAAGGTTGACTCATCCTTTCATTTCTTCAGTGGGTTGATAAGATGAGCACCAAGCTTGCTAGGGAACTTAACACTGAGGGGTTTCGCGTCAAATTGACCACCTGACCGGAACATCTACTCTTGCACCTCAGGGCCGATGGTCGCGTATACTGAGTTGGGCACAGTAGGCCTTGGCCATCATGAGCTGTCGTGCCATTGAGTTAAGTTATAAACAGTTGATTCGATCACACACACACACACAACCTGTCAACCTTATCAAAGAAATAATACAGGAAATATGCGATCTGTTTAATGATGGGACGCAAAATTAATTTAACTAATCTACTTAAACTCTGCCTTTTTTTTTGTTTTTTGTTTTTTTTTTTGTACATACATGCACCTGCAATTGCTTTAATTGCCCCTCTCCCCACGTGCCTGTTTAAGCTCATTTCGGACCCTGGGCGCAGAAGATCTACGGGCTCCTTTGCACAGGCGGATCGAAATTTATAACCAGAAAATCTGCTTAAGTCCAGCTTATCCGGGCCACTAGGCACTCTCCCCAAGGGCCCAATGGATAATCCGGCACTGATTGCGCCACCTAACGAATTGTTTCCCTTCGATTCTAAGCCGCACTCGATTTGCGGTAGCATTAACATTGGTAAAAAATGTGGTTTGGATTCGATGCAGTGATGCGTAATTTATGCATTATTTGTATAAAGAAAATAGTCTTTTTGGTGATAAAGATGATATAATTGGATTTTTCATTAAGAGTGTAAGAAGTTGGATAATTCTGCTGAGCACACATACAGCAAATTTTAACAAAAGAAATTAAATTTATGAAAAATACCAAGTGCACAACTTCTGATGTAGTCTCCATTAACCCAGAGATTAATTAACCACCAAATATTTTACGAGTTATGGTACCAATTTGATGCCATCCTAAGAAAAGCAATTGATAAAATTTGTTGAAATTTGTCAAAAGCGATTTGAAATTCGCCAAAAGTCACCAAAGTTATGGAGTAAATACTAAGTATCTAGCATACTTCAGTACTCTAAGCTTTAATTACTACTTTCTGACTCAAATTTCTTTCGAAAACATTGTATAAATTCAAAAATCGTTTTACCATTATCTAATATCTTTTCACAAAGGTCTGTTTATGTGAATATTTTACATGAAAATTCTAATAAATTTGTTGCTATGTATTAATTTTGCGTATTTCACCACCATTTCTGGTTTAAAATTTACAACTGACAGCACAATCCCAGTTTATTTTGGGTAAATGTTATTTTGAGAACTGCAAAATTTTCTGATTGTGAATATCGCATGTACCGCCTTCAAATAATATTTTACTGTTAATCATTTCATCGCGCAAGCACTTCATATCTATAAAACATAAAGGAGAAAATTTACTCATTCACTCATCTTGATCTTCCCTGAACCATTAGACCTACAGACTTGAAATTTAGCCGGCATGATCCTTTTGTTGAGTAAAGATGTACTAAGAATGGATCGGGGAAAAATGGACTGCCACACTGGTTGAGAGAGCGTTATAGACAAAAAATCCCGTTTTTGAATTAGAAGACCTGTAGACTAGAAATTTAGCAAGCATGCATTTTTTGTAGAGTAGAGATTCGCCAAAAACGAGTTTTACAGAAATCGACTATAAAAGAAGGTTGATGGGGTGTTATAGTTAAAAATAATAATTTTTTAAATATTAGATTTATATACAAGTATAAAATTCGGCAAGCATGTGTTTGTTGTTGTTGTTGTTGAGTAGAATGAGTTTTGCAGAAATCAATTCCCAAGAGGATTTGCAGGGGTGACGGAAATATTATTGTTGAAAAAAATCGCGTTTTTGAGCTATTAGACCTACATACCTGAAATTTGACAAGCATGTTTGTTTTGCTGAGTAGAGATCCGCGAAGAACGAGTTACGTGGAAATCAATTCTCAAGAAGAGTTAACAGTGTTGTAGTTTTGAAAAAGGCATTTTTTTTTTATTATTATTAGACCTACACATCGGAAATTTGTCAAGCATGCTTCTTTTGTTGGGTAGAGATCATCAAAGAAGTTTTCGGAAATCGACTCCATAACAGTTAGAGGAGTTAAGGGCAATATAAATATATACTTCTTTTCCTAGAAATTCAAGTCCTGTTCTTTTTAAACCAAGACATGAGGGCTGTAGGAAGATTTTTTAATACAATCGAACGTTCAATGCTAGAACTTAAGATATCAAAAAATTATACAGTGAAATACGTTTAACGCGAAAAACCTTAAGACGAAATATCAGTTAATAAGAAATAACACAACGCGTTCCCGACAAATTACTAAGAATTTTTATCATACGTTTTTTCTTATCTAAATACGAAATGAAAATCGCTTAACACGAAAAGATTTCCCTTCTGGAAATGAATAAATTACGGAAAACACCAGCCATGCAGGCCAGATTTAAGAGGGGTGGGAAATGAAAGAGAGTTGGTTTCACATATTTTGTAGAAAGATGACTAATATGGCTTTGAAATACCCTCAGAATAACTTATGATACGAGCCAGTTTTATTTATAGAAGCTACTTTCACCCTCCATCCCAACAAACATCCCACAAAAACATCTCATATCGAAAGGGTTGACTTTGAAATTCGATGACGAGTACATCGTAGCGTTAGTAAAAATAAGTGAGTTGGGTTCGCATTATTTTTTCTACGTTAGAATAATTTTTTTGCAAACACAATGGCAAAGAGCTCCGGGAGAAACAAACTGCTATTTTGCTTCAAATGAAGATGGAGCTACTTAAGGTTGTTGATCAAAAACAGAAGTCGAAAACGAAAATCTGTATTTTGGTCAACAAAGAAAAATTTTATTTGTTACTTTTTAATAAAAAATTACAATTAATATAAATATGTATATACATATGACAGAATCACAATATTAAGTAACAAAACACCTTTTAAATTAACATTAAAAATTTTTTAACCACATTAAATTTGTTACACATTTTTTAATAAATGTTGAATATAATAAATAAGAATTTATATTAAAAACCAGTGTACAAGGAATACTGACGTTTAACTAGCATATGATTATTCAGGTTAAGTTAAATCTTCATCATAAATTTAACAAAAGTTGTTTTATCCATAGGCGTTGCCATCTAGAAGAATAATATTGACTGTAATATATCTCTTAATCTGTAATTAATTAAATTTAATTAAGGAATTATTATTTGAAAGGATTGTATTTTTTAACATCAAGTGTCATTCACTACAAGTTTAAAAAAAGGCATTTGAGTTTGAATGAATGAATAAATAGCATTTTATTAACAAATGAAAATTTGAACAAGATATATATATATATAAATATATATAGGGAGAGTGTGAACTAATAGTATATAGGAATTGGAAAAGTGAGTAAGTTATGGAAATGTTTGAAAGGTTTTTATCAAATACATGCATATACACATATCAAAGTAAATAAAAGGTACTCTAATAAACTTAATTTTGTCAATATATGGGAATTTTTTTGCAATATCCATTAACTCGAAAAAAAATTTGTCCCCAAAGTTTCGTGTTAATCGTTTTTCACTGTATATGGTCATACAACATTGTTGAATACCCAACGAAGTGGAAGGGTGACGGCTAGTGTTTTTATCAAGGAAATATTAAGAAAATAATATGCAAAGATTTATCATCTAAACTATTAGGGGCACATGATGCACAGTTTGTTTGCATTGAGTTGACGAGAGTGAATATTTTATTATGTGTATTGGTTGACAATGATTATTCTGTAGGTCTTGTTTTTTTATTGTTTTCGTATGACTTATCATTCATTGTTATTTTTATCACATTTCTTCGTCTCAATTTATCACGATAATGCCCAAAGTTTAAATGTAATGGCGATTTTAATTTACAGATGATGTTTTCAATTCTTTTGTCACTTCGCTCGTATATAACTTTAAAGAAAAAAAATTTTCCATAAAACACGCACATTTTTTGTTGTAAAGAAACAAAAGAAGAAGAAAGCTAAAAGAAAAATTTACAATTAGTTAATTTTATGCAATACGCAGTGGTGACATTTCAAGGACCACAGTTTTAAAATAATTAGTTCTGATTTACAATTTTGTTTTTGTAACAAAAACAATTGAGGTAATATCGAAGAGAAGATTGACATTCACCTGCTTTAATAATGACATATTAGAGGGGCGCCCGCCGCAAATTCAGGAAATCATAAAGCGAGAAAAAGTCTAGCATTCAAATTAAAGACCTTTTATGCAACAAAGATTGATACTGTAATTTGTTTTAGGAGATTTTAATTAGATAAGTAGAGAAAGGGGTGTAAGGGGTGGGCGATTTCAGCACAAAACATCAAAAACGAGGAAAAGATTTAAAATATCAATGCGTAGAAGTTGATGCAAAATTTTATATTTCATATCATTTTCAAATTCAAACATCAAAATTCTCGTGCAGTAAAGTTATCGTTATAATTAAATCTTATATAAATCATGCACAATTGAAGATTTTTATACTAAATGGTGACGCAATAAAAAAAATTTAAACCGATAATAAAACTCTAAAGGGTTGTTAATTTAATTAAATCTTAGTAAATATTTGCATTGCTATTTACAAAGTAAAATAATTTTAATTTATTTTTCTAATCCCCTTTCTCTAACCTTTCACAAGTGCCCGCGTTAGCCTTGTGGTCATGGTCACGGACTCATGGGCAGCGTGCCATGAGCCCAAGCCCTACGCCATTGAAGACCCACTGTGTACAGAAGCTGATAACGTTCGGAACCGTGATTTTAAAAAAGCGCATAAATAGATAATTTTCATAATATTTAGTGTCACTTAGATTAGAATACATGTATAAAATTGTTTTAAGGACACTTTGTCAAAAAAAATTTATTTAAATACAATATTCTGGCAAAAAAGTAACTTAGAAGAACCTTTTTTTCAAAATGTTCTCCTTTTATAAAAAATGCTTCTAAAATAATAATATTTTACTTAGATAAAGTAAAGACTTCTCCAGAGAGTCTGAACTAGGATTTTTGAAAAATTCCCATTATTTTCAGAGTTACCACCCATTGAAATAATTATCGGCGTTTTTTATCTTAAAATTGCTCCCCTCTGTTGTCGTAAAAGATGGATAAACCCACTTCTAAGTGATATATTTCAAGAATTCTAGTTGAGCCTCTGTACAGAGGTCTGAGCTACATACAGGCAAACTATTATTATAATAGAAGCATTTTTCACAAAAGAAGAATATTTTGAAAATGGGTCATCCTAAGTTCATTTTTTGTCGAAATAGTGTACTTAAATAATTTTTTATTGTAATAATATCCTTAAAACAATTTTATATACATTTTCTAATCTAAGGGACACTAAATATCATAAATATTATCCAGTTATAGGCTTTTGCAAAATCATGGTTCTGAACGTAGTCGGATACCTTAAGTCTGTCGAGGCTCAAAATCTTCCCTTTGGCGGGTGTAGTAGTTTAGAGAGATGGGTGTCTGTTTAGGTGTCCTCTTCCTTTCTTGACCGTGGCTCAAATTTATAAAATCCGTCACCCACAATCCTCATGTTGCTTTGTAATGTAGAGTTGATAAACACCCACTTCCAATGACCTTTTACAATCGTTCACTCAAGGGTTGAAAACTCTCGAACTAAGAAAATCAGGCAACGCAGCACCTTCTAACTTTTTTGGAGAATCACTATAACTAATGGGAGGGGGATACGTTAGAAATTTTAGACTACCAAGAAGTACCCTAAAGAAAAGGTTATAAAGGGCACCTTGAAAAGAGAACAATTGAAAATCCTTGTTTTGTAGATATGTTGAGAGTTAAAAATATATTTTTAGGATGGTTTTCTGTTTAGTATTAATTAAAAGAAATGACTAATGACATCAGAGACTTGAACATTGCTCTAGCTATCTCACTACTTTAAATGTGTCATTTAATACAATCCTTTTTAATATGAAACTCATTATACATGAATGCGAAATACACGTAACGAAGATAAAGGTTGACTTTTATTGATGAACTTATTAAGGGTTAAAGCTTCCAACAGAAATTTTTGACATGCGTGAAATAGAAACCATCTAAAAAAAATATCCGCTTCATCTTCAAATTATCAATCCAAGAGTGACTTCTTGCTGACACGATACCGACCTTTTAATGTTATTAATAGACGATTCGATGGAATATGCAAGTAGTTTTACACCTTCTGAAATTAAATGAACACTAAAGCAAATTTGTAACATCGCGTGATTATTTATCGAAAGTATTTTAATATTTATAATGCATTATTATTAATGTATTCCTTTACCACTGGGTGCATTCGTTATAAATGGTCCTGTTACAAGGAAGAGTCGAAAATAAATTGAAATCTTTTCATTAATAATAGGTTTACATTAAATATTTATTACACTTCATTAATCATAAGTGCTTGAAAGTAAAATTTGTATATTTTAAGATATTAATAATTATTAGATACTTGTGATACTTTTAGCAGAAATTAGTAGATCAATCAAACTTTGTTTTGGAAATTTTCCTAATAAAGCAAGGAATTTTCTTTTTTAAATAAGGCAAATTTTTGTCAAAACTCTTTTTTTTTTTTTTTTTTTTTTTCGTTTCCAGAACAGAGAGAGAGAATTTCTTTCTTTAATTTCTTAAGAATTTTCTTTAAGTTTAGAATAAAGTCTTGGAGTTCGGGATACAAATTTGACGATTTAGATTAAAAAAAAAAAACTTACCTACTTGAGAATAGACTCCAACATTTTAAAGATGTCTTGGTGCTACAAATATTAATTTTTTAAAGGTTTAGTTTTAATTTATTTTTGAAATAAAAGGCAAATTATACAATGCAAAGTTCTCAAAGTAATACTCATTTGCGTGTAACGGAATAGTTAATTTCAAATTATATCAAATAGTAGAATTTTATAACTCAAAATTTTATAATTTTATGGTTCAAAATTACGAGGTCCGTCGCCAAAAGCCCTGAAGTAGCTGAATATAGTGCGACGTAACTATTGTGACTTATACTCACTCATAACAATTCAAAACGAAATTTTTTCGAATATAGTAAGTACTGCTGCTTTGCTCCCTTCAAAACGAAATAATAATAATAATAATAATTTCACTCCTAAGAGTTTTTTTTACAAATAATTTTAAAGTTTATCGGATTTGATTTAATTTTTTTGATCAAGATCTCATTCTAAAACAACACGAGGGCTATTGGTCACGGACCTAGCAGTTTTGAACCTCGGTCAAGAGACGAGAATTACTCCTGAGCTGACCCCCCCCCCCGGCGACATGTGGCCACAAAATGCCACTGCAAAGCAGTGTTTCTCAAACTGTGGGGCGCGTCCCCTTGGGGGGCGTGACAACTCTACGAGGGGCGGCGCGAGCCTACTGAAAAGTCGAAAACAAAAGATTATTCAAAAAAAAATTATTGATTTACTGAAAGTAAACAAACAAAATACATTCGGACATAGTAAAAAATGAAATACACATTTGCACTCATATATTACACTTATAAATGTATCGGGTGCTACAGAATGTATTTTATAATTAATGTAACAATACTAAGTTAAGAACAAGTTTAATAATTACTAGTGACCCCATGGGATTGTGTGTCATACATAAAATTATATAAAAAAATAAACACTCTTATCTTCATAATTTGTACAGTTTATAATTAATTTTTTAACTACCGGTTAAAAGTTACGCCATTCGCTTCCCAATGCCAACCGTTTTCCACGTAGACGCGCGTATGGGATGTATTAAGGGGGGGGGG
>BMAV01000753.1:47805-84624 GCA_019973955.1 Trichonephila inaurata madagascariensis
ATTTGGGGGAATTGGTAACATGATTGAAAAGTTGTCGATCTACCAGACAAATAAATTTAAAAAAGTGAATAATGAAGACGTGTTCAAGACCTGCTGAGGCCGCGGTAGCCGAGTGGTATAGGTATCGGACCGTGGCTTGCCTTGTCACGAGTTCGAGCCCAGTACCACTAAAGACCCGCCGTGTAGGGCAGAGATGCACGTTAAATCTGTCGAGAGCTGAAACGTCCTCCCGTTGGTGTGGTACTTAGGAGAGGGGGGTGCCAGCTCAGGTGTCGTCCACGTCACTTGACCATGGTTCAAAATTACGTGGCCCGTCGCCAAAAGCCCTCGTGTAGCTGAACAGTGCGACGTTAATATTCAATCAATCAATCAAGACCTGCTGAATGACTGAGGGACTGACAATTGATGAGCTCATAGAAATGAATGAGCAAAAGCAAGTCTAAATCTTTAGATCTATGACATTTTGGAATTTGACAGAAGACCTCAGTTTATTTGAAAAAAAAAAGATTACAAATATTTTAGAAAATATTAAGGTATCCGACTACGTTCGGAACCATGATTTTAAAAAAGCACATAAATGGATCATTTTCGCGATATTTAGTGTCACTTAGATTAGACTACATGTATACAATTGTTTTAAGGACATTATGACAAAAAAAAATTATTTAAATACAATATTTTGGCAAAAAATTCACTTAGAATATCCTTTTTTCCAAATGTTCTCCTTTTGTAAAAAATGCTTCTATTGTATTAATATTTTGCCTGTATATAGCTCAGACCTCTGTACAGAGGCTCAACTATGAGTTTTGAAAAATTCCCATTATTTTCGGAGTTACAACCATTTGAAATAGTTATCGGCGTATTTTCTTAATATTTCTCCCTTCTGTTTTCGTAAAACATGGATAAACCGACTTCCGAGTTATGCATTTCAAAAATTCTAGTTGAGCCTCTGTAGAGAGGTCTGAGCTGAATACAGGCAAAATATTAATACAATAGAAGCATTTTTTACAAAAGGAGAACATTTGGAAAAAAGCTTATTCTAAGTTACTTTTTTGCCAAAATATTGTATTTAAATAATTTTTTTGTCAAAATGTTCTTAAAACAATTGTATACATGTACTCTAATCTAAGTGACACTAAATATCATAAATATTATCCATTTACGCGCTTTTGCAAAATCATGGTTCCGAACGTAGTCGGATACCTTAATTTGAACAATAAGCATATTTTTTCAACCAAACAAGGAATAAAATTTTTTTTAGCATACTACGAAGAAATTTTATAGGAGAAAAAAAAAGTATTTAAGCTGGCAGCGACTATATTTTCTTAGATTTTAAAAAACCTTCTACATCAAAATAACTTCGGTGAACATTTTAGTGTATTTGTGTTGCGTAAGATTTTATTAAGCAATTTTTTTTCTAAATTATTTCCTTTCATCTCCAGCCCTAAATAAAAACAATTTATATGTATTTATAAGGGAAATCATACCCCGACTTATACGAATTTGACTTTCCCGTTTATCACTCAATCCTACCTATTGCACAAGCTTGGGGTATTACTCTATATTGAAAGATGAATCTCTATTTAATGAATTTTCTACATAACGAACTATTTTTCGGTATTTAGCGACTTCATTAAGTACAGGCTCGACAGTATTTTTAGCTGAAAACTTTCAGTACTATTATTGTATCTTATCATAGATAAATCGATTTCATATCCTACTAATATCAGCAATTTTTAGCGGATTCTTATACTAAGTGAACTATTTACAACCAATTGGACCCAAATAAACGTATTTTAATTGTTTGACTGACTAATGGAACATACTCATGACTGTATGTACTCCATAAAAAAGAATCCTTATAGGGACTATTATCATTCGGGAAATGTATTTCCAAATCTTCCTCTGTGCTACAGGATGGTTCGTTTTGCATAACAGCACAAATAATACAATCATGGCAAAGAACAACAAAAAGGCTGGTTGCAAAGTCGTACAATAAGGATTTAAATCAGGGGTGGCCAACCCAAATGATCTTGCGAGCCACTTTGGAAAAACATTATAATACCGTAGGCCGCATATAAAAATTTACATCTTTATATTAGATTCGGACCTATTATAAACATTTATTGGGGTGAAAATTTGAAGCGGAATGAATTATTATTATTTTCATACATACAAGCATAGATAATTTAATAATAGTCATGCAATGATCAAATATGCCTAGCTCTATCAATAAACAGCGCGCCAATCAATAAACAGGAATCTATCAGGAACAGGAACTGCTCTGTCAATAAACAGGAATTAAGCGTGATGCTGAAAGAGGTCGTTGCAACACAAAATACTGCTCATTTCTAAACATGTATGAAAAAAGAAGCAACATAATAAAATAGAGACAATTTTATGGAACATATTTATTACAAAATACTAAAAACAAAAATATTGTACAAATTAATCGTATTTTGTGAAAATTATAATGAATCTCACGGTCCGCAAAATTATTCAAGGCCCCACAGCCACGGATTAGCCACACCTGATTTAAGGTATCCGACTATGTTCGGAACCGTGATTTTAAAAAAACGCATAAATGGATAATTTTCATGATATTTAGTATCACTCAGATTAGAATACATGCATAAAATTGTTTTAAGGACATTTTGACAAAAAGAAAATTATTTAAATACAATATTTTGGCAAAAAATTAACTTAGAATAATCTTTTTTCAAAATGTTCTCCTTTTGTGAAAAATGCTTCTATTATAATAATATTTTGCCTGTATATAGCTCAGTCCTCTCTACAGAGGCTCAACTAGAAGTTTTGAAAAAATCACATTATTTTCAGAGTTACCACCAATTTAAATATAATTATCGCGTTTTTTTCTTAAAATTGCTCCCCTCTGTTGTCGTAAAATAAGGATAAACCCACTTCTAAGTTGTATATGTAAAAAAATTCTAGTTTAGCCTCTGTACTGAGGTCCGATCTATATACAGGCAACATATTATTATAATACAAGCATTTTTTCACAAAAGAAGAATATTTTGAAAGTTGGTTATTCTATATGTTTATTTTTTGTCTCAAAATATTGTACTTAAATAATTTTTTTATTGTAATATTATTCTTTAAACAATTTTCTATACATTTTCTAATCTAAGTGACATTAAATATCATAAATATTATCCATTTATACGCTTTTGCAAAATCACGGTTCCGAACGTAGTCGGATACCTTAAACTGAACAGGTGAAGTGCTTTTTCTTTGCATATTATCTTTCTTGACTTTTGTTTGAGCATTTTTTTTTCTGAATTTGCCTGTGGTATAAAATATATATATATATTTCCACATTGCAACATCGACAGTTCTAGATGCTCGTTTTATATCACCACAGATAAAACGAGTTCGTGCCCAACCAATATTTTTCAACAATTTCTCAGCAGCTCCATTACTTAGTAAATGATTTACAGGCCAAACGGGCTACTTAATGACGTATATTGATGGCCCTCAATGACCACATAGGGTGAACTTTACAAAAAGGGCCCCTTTGTCCATATGGGAAAAGTTACCCACCTCATAACAAGACACTAGGCATCCCGGATAACGAGATTCACGCTCGACACCTTCTCTTAACGAAGTGCAAATGCATTCGTGCACCAACGATCTGTTGTGGAACCAGAGCGAAAACGATCGTTGAAGGAACCTCACAGAAGAAGAAAAGTCCTCAGCCAACAATCAATTTGGTACCTCTAGGTTGGGAAAAATGTTCCCATTCAGGGGACGTATCCCCTCACGAACAAACGCGCAAAGGCCTAACGACATCTAATGACAGGTTGGCGCTGCTCGAAAATTGCCCCAGAAGAAACAGTCTGGTCCAGCCTCTTCATGGGCAAGGGGACAATCATCAACACAAGTGGTGAGGTTGGGCAAGAAGAAAAATATATCATTTTGTATCATACTCATGCTCTGAGAGTGTGAATGGTTTAGCGGCTTCCTTTCTTCAGGTGATTTAATAGTTTCTGGAGGAAGGATTTTTCGCAGAGTGGCGTGCCTGCCTTTTTGTGTCCATTTAATGGTCTATTTATTATACGGTTTCGCCGGTTTTTAGAACCTTTTTTTTTCATATATGTGGTTTGGCGTTTCGAGTAAATTGAATATCTTGGGTGTTAAAACCTCCATCGGTAAAGGATTTTCGAGATTTACCTCTTGTTCGTAGCTGCTCGTTAGGATACGGAAGTTCAGAGAGGGATGTGGCCATGGCTTAATACTTTGTTTCGTTGTATATGGAGTTTTTTTTTCCTCACCAATTTTTTTTTTCTTGAAGATTTATTTTTTTTATAAGCATTATAGTTCTTTCAGGGTTGGAAGAGTGCTTCACCTTTTCTTTGTATTTTCTTCTAAAGAGAAGTCGTAAGGTTGCTCTGCTCAAAGTAAATATTTGTAAATTATGATGCCATTTCGCTTCGGCTTTATGGTATATTTTATTTCATTGAATTCGATTTCTCTTTTGTAAAGAAATAAAAAAAAAGAAAATCTAAGTTTTATTATCGTTTATAAAAATTATAGGAAAGTCTGAGAAATTTATAAATGTGTTATTAGAGAATAATGCATAACCTATTTTAGAAATTATGCAAAATTATCAATACAATTAATTTCAATGCCTCAAAAAATATTTAGTATTCTTTTATTTTATGAAATATATCATTCTCTTAACGAGAGAAACTTAAAAAGATTATATTAGTTTTATTTGCGTTACAAGTCGATATTTTTCTCCACAAATAAATAGTTTTCTAAAAAGAACTTTGAAAAACTGTCAATCTGGTTTGTTTCGTTTTTAAGTATATTCACATTTTATGCATTAGATAATTACGGTAAATGTACATTTTGTTAAAGATAATAAATTTTTAAGCATTTCAGTGTTTATATCAAGTATGGTATCGAGCTAAGTAATTATACCAAATCATGATTTACATTCTTAAACATATGTCAATATCTATTTAAGTACCAGAAGAAGAAAGTTATTGTGTTTTGTATTTTCTCAAACTACTTTTAAAATGATAAAAATATTTATATAAACTTTAAAATACAAAATTCAAAATTATAAGTGTGTTGTAAATTATGAATAAATAAACGTACCTAATTATATAAAACCTAATACTTATATTAATAAATATTTACAACGCGTTCACAATGAATCACTTCTGAAAATTAGTTACATCAAATAATCTGAAATAATCTTCAGCTTAATATAAACTTCATAATAAAAACTTTTTTTCCAGATGATACTAGTAATTTATCCGACTCATTTTCAAAGTGAAACTACAGCATACACGAAAACATGTTTAGTTCTAGCAATATTAAAGGTGAAAACAATCAAACCGACAAAATGTGTTTAAATATTATTTATAACAGGGGTGGGCAGACTTTTCCAGGGTACGCGCGCGCGCGGGCTACTTCTAATTGTTTCAGGGTGTTGCGGTTCACCAGTACAAGGAGGAGGGGAAGAGGGGTCCGGACTCTACCTTGATTTTTTTTCCGATTGATTTTAATCCCATGTATATAGTATGTGAAACGTTATTATTTGTTATTAATAATTTTTTATTAATTAATGATGATTATTTATTCAACAATTTATTTGTAACTGTTTTTTTTGTTCCTGGCAGTCTACAAAATCAAAAAATGGGTTTGGCTGCGTATTGCGGTATGATACGAGAATGGTAGGCTTTCAACTCTCCCCCCCCCCCCCTTGAAAAATTCTTGTGTGCGCCAATGCCCAGTGTCGTACGTGTAGTGATGTCGGAAGAGTTCTACAATATTTATTTTATAACTTTAATATAATAAATACGGAATATGTAGAACAGAACTAAAATAAAAATAAAAACTTACACTTTTGAAAACTGCGTTTGAAGCAAAACACAAGATACAAACACAGTAATAATAGCCCCAAGTAAAATAATAGGAAATGATGCGTTTGTTATGAAAGAATTCAAAATACATAAAAAAAATAAATAAATAAAGCATTTTTATCGGAAGTTAGTTCTTGCTATAGTCAGCAGAAGACTTCGTCTGCGTACTTCCACCAATCTTGAATATTTCCCTATATAAGTACTAACAGCTAAATCTTCAGGCGGTCACCCCAAAATGTCTTTGCAGTCCACCGTCGATCGCAATCGACTTAATGCCCCCCCCCCCTGGATTTATAACCATTTATGCTAATGATAGATTATAATTTTCCCATCGGAATTTAAACACTAGTAATTTATTTTTATTATTTTGCTTAACCACAGACAAATAGCTTCAATATCCATTCCCATACTACACAGAGTTTATCCTCATATAAACAGAGAACAAGGAGTGACGTAACGAACAGCCCCGCAACCCCCGCTTCTTGAGGGGCCCAGGATTCTAGGGGGCCCTAAGCCTGACTGACTCCCAGTACGTATTTTGGCCTGGTGGCCCAAAAGTGGACTTTGCAAAGGAACCCTAGTGTACTCAGTTACGCCACTGAGTACAAGATATGTTTATATTTGCCTTTGGTGAATACAAATGACTTTTCAGAACCAGAATGGCACACATATTTGTTCATAGTAAAAATCTTTACTCAAATATAGTTAAAATTATTTCCCTCATTTAATTTAAAATTATAATTTCCTCTTTAAAACATTGATATATAAAATGTTTCAGTTCATTTGATGGCTAATATTTCAAACTTAAATTTGATATAGTTTAATCGATACAAAATAAATGAAATGATCTGGAATTTACTCAAACAACTGGTTTATTAGACCTCGTCAAGAAAACTTGCTGAAAATTTTCAAAAGTAAAATAAACTGAGATTTTTAGACCATTAAAATTAGCTTAGGCTGAACAGCTGTACAAACTCAAACTCAATGTGTCAATTTTTTTTCTTTTTACCTAAGACCATACGATTAAGTTTACTTATAGTTAAATTGTAGCTATTAAATCTTGCAATTACCGTTCGAATTGATTAAACTGATATCTATTTTAAGATTATTGTTCTTTTTGAAGGTACTAAAAGAGCATGCTACATATAAAATACTACCATATTTACAAGGAATTCTGTTTGTAGTATGCAATGTGTTGGATTCTTGATAAAAACTAGCCTCTGCTAAATTTCTATTTGTCTCACTATCGTGGACAAGCAAACCGATTTAAATTTCGTTTATTGACGTCGTCCTATGAAGCAACACAGGGATTATTGGCGATGTAACCTAATAACTTCGAATCATGGCACGGACTAACAGAACGCGTTTGATGCAGAAAACAGTGGTATTGTCTTTTGGTAAGTCAAATTAATGATTTTCAACAATAATATAAGAAATGGAATGAATGAGTTTTTATTGATGTCGCACTATAAAGCAACATGAGAGCTATAAACAGCGGACCTCGTAGTTTTAAACCTCGGTTAAGTGACAAGGACTACATCCGCTTTGGTACTCCCCTCTCCAAACTACAACACTACGCCAAAAGGTGGAGGACTTTGAGTCTCAACAGATTTAACGTACATCAACTCCTCTACACGGCAAGTTTTCAGTGGCAAAAGGGCTCAAGCTTATAACACACAGACCACGAGCTCGAAATCATAACCACTAGGTTACCACCGCCTATTAGATTTGCATGGATAATGAATTAAAGTCTAAATCTAATATTGTCATTAACGAAATGAGATATTGGCGTATACACAGGGATGTCTTAAGACTTCTTGAGTCCCTGAGCCCCTACAGAAATGTAGGCCCCACCTATGATCCTTAAAAGTAGACAGCACATAGCATACGTTGTCAAATACTAGTGCAAAAATAACCAGAAAGAAATAAATGGGCATGACTTATAATCGCACAAACTGGTTCAACTAACTGCCGCCTCTTGACTGAATGAGTAATGATGGTGTATGGTGGTAGGCCTAGACCTGTACGTTGACGACAATCATCACATGTAGCTAGTTGACATATTGTCCAAAATCCCCAATTTTTCAGAGAATACAACCTGAAATAACATTTGACCTTTGAAATTATTCGAATTATAATCTTATTAAAACTAAGTGGAGAACGAGACGAGGCCCTGGGCCTGCTCCCAGTTGACCCAAGCCTTAAAACATCCCTGTGTACACAGACCCATGTTGGTGAAGGTGGATTACAGTCTAAAAAATACGTTGACGTAAGTGAAGCGCCGAGGAATAATCTCCACGGTAAAAATTAAAAACATGTTGTTTATGGGGGGGGGGACAACCCCTTCTCTCATATGTACACCACTTAAATGTGATTATCTGAAAGACTTCAAAATGATTGTTTTCAGTCATATCGTGCATTGTTATAGAAAATTTTCCTAATCGAAATAACATGAGATTGTAGAGCCATAGGAACTATCCGCAGATGATATATCAACAAACACAGCAATTCAACTCCACCTTACTTTTTTTTTCTCTCTCTCTCTCTCTTCTAATCTATACAGTAGAATTACATTTTGATCTGAAAGAACATAGAAATACGATTCAATAATTGATACTAACACACGTATTGATTAATTGGAATAGGAGTCGGTCTTAAAATTAAAGCCTATCTGAAGATTAATGCTTAACATAGGCAATAAACATCACCTTCAAAGGTGCTAAAGGTATATAATAAAACACTATTTATAGCCGATTCTGTTGGTGATGTATAGTGTACCGTATTCACCCTGAAACCCGAGCACCAGAGTCGAATTTCAATTTGTTCATTATCACCGACGAACAGCAAGGAACATCCATCTCAGACGTAAATAGAATTCATTTTCGTACAAACGATGTACAAGTAAATGGGACCACCTTCAGGCACAGTCTGGCAGGAGGTTCTTCCTTCTAATTTGCGCATAAATCACATCAACACTTGCAGAAGGTTGCGTCAAAAACAATGCACAACCAAATGGGCCAAAGGATAATAATTACTTCTGCAGTGCGATTTCCTCCTTGAAAGTGATATAAAGTTTTGTTTTTCTTTGCCTTTTTGTAAATTCCCATCACGCATTGGGTGTGAGGTGTTGATGAGATGGCTGGATGGGGTATATTAGACTGGAGAAAATTGCTCGATTTGTCAATGGTAGGGGCGGGTTTTGCTTTCATTACAGGAACCAGACTTTTCTGCGGTGTAAATTTCAATTTGGCGCTTTTTCTTCTTTGGTGGAGAAGAAATTAAATAAAAACGCCTACTCTCATATCTTTTTTTTTTTATTTTCGTATGGTTGAAATAAAAGACAAGTAATTGGCGAAGTTGAGTGGGGATATTCATTTAATTGAGGATAAATTTGTTGAATGACACACTTGATTCACACACTTCACCTTTTCTCGTGAACTTAGCGTACAGTTGGATTTCCCTGAGGTTAAAATACATTGAATATGTGCGGATCTTTGTGATTTACATTTAATTATTTTTAAATTGAGTTCTATTCAGGATTGTAGTAATTCAAATTATCATATCTGCATAAACCCATATTTTTTTTAAAAAAAAATGTTAATTGGGTTTCGTAAATCATATGCTTAAAATAATAAATGAAGGTTTCAGTTCATAATTGAGTATAAGATTAATTATATATCATAATAAATTACAAAAATATTAATGCATTAGGGATTGGAATTATTTAAACATGTCTGACGCATCCTAATGTAAAGATTTACAAATAGATGGGGAAAATTTCTTATTCTTGAATGGCCATGTTCATCGCAGATAATGTTAGTGATTAAATTTTATTTATGCTTAAATTAAAATTATACTTTTAAGGGGACGCAGTACAATTCAATTAACAAAAATCAGTCAAAAAAATTCAAATAAATTTTTTTAGCCTAAAATACTCCTTATGTATATTTCCTATAATCTCACAAAGTTTCAAAGCTCTGCATTAAAAAAATTCAGAGTTATGATAACTTTTATGTTTGTTTTTATCCATATCCCAAAGGCAAAGAAAATTAAAACGGATTTATCTCAGAAAGAAAAAATTCGCATATCTTCATTTAAAATGCTCAGGCTTTTTTCTTTTGTGCCAAATGCTTTAAAAATTTTTTTACGTATTGATATTATTATATGTAACAAAAGTTGGTATGCATTTTTTAATCAAAGCAATATACCTATTTTTTTAAAAAAATAGTTCAATTTAGAATTTACACATTTTTTTAAGGAATTTTCAATAAGCATTCATAATAAAAAATATTTTATAAATATCAATCATGCTAGCAGGAAATCCATACTAGGTTTTGTTATTCATAGCTTGACGTATCTGTAAATCAAATTTTATAGTACGTCAATTATTGTAGAAGGAGTAGCATTTTAAGATACCTTCATAAATTTTAAAACTTTTCCTTAAATATTAAATGCTTAGTCTTTTGTAGTATTTTGAGCGAAAAAAAAACTGTTTTACGTAATCCATATACATTTCTATCAAGCAAAACATTGTAAAAATTATTAAATCAAAGATTTTTTTATAAATACTACCATGTCCTCTTAAAAGAATATTATTTTATACAAATCTGTCTGCAGCACACTTATTTCAAATAACTTATTTCGAGGCACTGACGGGAGTAAAAGCGGATAACAACCTGAGATACTAAGCTCTACTCTAAATAAAATAATAATAACAAATTTTGAAAAAATTATTTTAAGAGTAAAATATTTCGTTGTTCAATTACAATATATGAACTAGAAAATTTTAAATTAACTCTTTATAAAATCATACTGAAAGTCAATGGAGTTACGGAGAGCATTAGGGCCCCACTGCAAAGTCAGGTTTTGTGTATTAATAATTTATAAATTAGTTAAATATGGATTTGGCATCAGTTAGGCTTTAGGCCCCCTATAATCCTGGGCCCCTCCGTGATGCGGGGTTGTACGTTACGCCACTGCTGAAAGAGTGAGAAAGATTGATTATTTATATAGATTGTGCATAGCAAGAAGAGAGAGAGAGAGAGAGAATGTTTTATTTTGTATATTTATAAGCTACAAACATTCATAATATAATCTATATAAAAATAACTATTTTAAATAATACTTAAATGATGAGAATAACAAAGCTGGAATAAAACCGAATGGAATCTTTCCAGAGAAAAATACTTCGAAGTATTATTGGAGGTGTAAACGAAAACAATAGCCGTGGAGAAGATACAATTTTAAATTATATAGAATTTATAAACCTGACATCATTAAATACGTAAAAATAAGTAGAATTAATTGGATGGCTCATATAGTTGATAATGTTGTCAAAAATGTACTGCAGTTTAAAGTCAATGGGATTTGGCAGCGTGAAAGACCAAAGCTGAGATGGGCAGACTCAGTGGAATCAGACTTTGGGATTATAAACGAGAAAACTTGGAGAATAAAAGTGAACAAGCGGTCATTATGGAGGAATCTTCACAAAAAGGCCCTGACCCACGAAGGGGCTGTCTTGCCAGAAATGATGATGATGATGGGAATATAATTTAACCCCCCTCCCCCAGTTTTCTTAAATACTCATCACCATAAAAATTAATATTTTTCTAATTAAGTATTTGCCAATATTAATATTTAATGAATTAAATAAACTGTCAGACTTTTTTTCAATATCTGCTTCAACTGTCTTGCAAGTTAGATTAATCTTCAATGTTTTCTATAGAAATTATTCAGACACTCCAAAGATTTTAAAAGTACTAAAATTTTAATTAGTACCCACAAGTATTCAATTCTACTTGTTTTGAGCATTTTTTTTTATAATTTTATATTAGAAATTCAAACTAGAAATCTAAAACAAGTTAATTTATTTAAAAATTAATTCTGAAGGGATTATTATCATCACATATCAAAAAAGAAAGAAAAAATCATTTACAAGCGTTTTTAAAATCTCTTTCTTTTTAGTTCTTGCACCAAACGATAAAAAATATAATTTGTTTTAAACGCATTTCCACACAATTATATCCATTTCATCACACTAACAAAATCATCTTTCCCAGTCACTTTCTTAAAAAAAAAAAACAATAAATAACCATTTTATTCCATTATAAAAATGAAAATGTTCCATCTCATCGCCATTTTTTTTTTCTTCATCTAAAAATTCATTGTCAGTGCATTCACATATAACTCATAAATCGTGATTCGACACGGAATTTTTGCGAGACGTTTAATAAAAAAAAGAATAAATAAACAAATAAACACAAAAGATCAAAAGAGGAGAGAGAAAAAAAAGCACTTAGCCATGCCTCGTTTAGATTATAAAGTTCTCACAACACACGCCATCGAGGCATTTTGTAAAATAAAAACCCCGTCGTGCCAAAAACAACAAATACATCAAGAAAGTGCTAATATCTCAATACTTATTATGGAAAGGATGGGGTTTGGGTATAATTCCTTCCTCGTCACGATTTTTCGATCTCAGCCATCATTTTTGAAGGTGATGAAAAAATACAAATGAATATCTAAAAACCAATTACCACCTGATTTATGGAGGGTGGCTGGCTCTCCAGTGGCGTTAAAGGGTAATTTTGTATTCTTGGTTGGCAATTCCCACGCAAAAGGGGATTCCTGACTGTGTTCTAAAAGGTATTGGGGAATTCGGCATTATCTTTAGCGAGGAGTGAGAGGTATTTTAAATAAATAATGGGTTGTGTATATTTGTATTGAAAATTTCATGATAGGTTAAGTTCGTAAGTAGAATTACAATGTTGCGATCGTGAAATATTAAATGATTTTACTAAGTGTTATTTAGTTACGTTTGGTTCATATGCATGTTATTCGAATATGTAAATGGGATTAAATTTCAATGATTTGATTCACTTTGTCACGTTGGCTATTTGAATCTTCAGAAAAAAAAAAAGTTTGAAAAATTACACAAAATTTAACAAATTGGCAAGAAAAATCATAAGGATGGATATGAAAATTTTAGAAATAAAAGTTTAATAAAACTGAGTAATTATTATTAAACAGAAAGAGAAATAGGATAGAAATTTTCTTAAAAAAACTATTTCTTAAAAGAATATATGGTATAAAACACATTTAATGTATCCGACTACATTCGGAACCGTGATTTTGCAAAAGCTTACAAACGAATATTTTTTTTAGCATTTAATGTCAATTATATTAGAATACACGTATAAAAATGTTTCAAGAATATTATTACAATAAAAAAAATTTAAAATGCCATATTTTAGCAAAAAATTAACTTAGAATTACTTATTTTTAAAACATTCTAATTGATCAAAAATGCTTTTATAATAACAATATCTTGCTGATGTATAATAAGAACTTCTCTACAGGGTCAGAACTATAAGTTTTGAAAAATTCCCATATTATTTTTGGAGTTACTAACAATTTAAATAATTATTGATGTTTTTGTTTTGTTTTGTTAAAATTTCTCCACTCTGATTTATTAAAATGTGGATAAATCCACTTCTTTCAAAAATCCTACTTCATGTTCTGTTCAGAGATCTGAGCTTATACAAGTAGAACGTTATTATTATAGAATTATTTTCCATAAAAGGAGAATGTCTTTTGAAAATCTGCAATTCTATGTTCATTTTTTGCCAAAATATTGCATTTAAATAATTTTTTATTGTAATAATATTCTTAAGACAATTTTATATGTGCATTCTAATTTAAGTGAACCTAAATATTAAAAAAATATTCGTTAGTACGCTTTTGAAACATCATGGATCCGAGCTTAGTCTCTCGGATACCTTAATCTATAAAACATAAAAATATTTTTTTTTTCTTTTGAAATTTGGATGGATTTAGTATAACCAATTCTCCATTCCATTCGAATCATCCATGACGAGTAAGAGGCTCCTGCTTCTTAAAAGAGTTCTGAAAATTCAATGATGCGGTCATTTCAAATTTGAGATGTCAAACAGAACATTTCCGAAAGGAAAAAGAGGGTTGTCAAGTATTTTAATTTAAAATGCTAGTTCAATAATCTTAGCATAAGTAGTGTATATTATAATTAAACATTCTTATTGTTGTATACGTTGTGACGGACTCACGATGTCTTCTCATTAACATGTCCTTTGGGTTCTTTTGGGGCCAAGATTAATGGCAACTCTTTTCCAACCAAAGCCAAGAAGTGAAACGTGAATGAAAGATGCAAATTAGATAGCTTTTAAATATCAGAAGTTTAAGTAAGCGGTGTGGCAATTTGGAGAATGTTATGTTAGAGATTGATACAATCGTGAAGTGACAACCAACTGAGATTATACCGAAGATAGAGCCATTAGGTCAAGGTGCATACCATTGCACTCTCGAGTAAAGACGCAACTTCCTTAATACCAGATCAACGATTGGATTAAGGTAGGATTGACTAATTAATATTAGGACTTGCGATATTATTGGAATTAAGATTAGGTGGGTTAGATATTGATAGTGGTCCGAGTTAGGTTATTTCGGTATTACTTGTATTGTGTGTTTGTTCATCGTAGATTCTCTCATATATATTTATTATCTAATCTGTTTAAAGACTAAGTTTAAATTCTTAATAAAGTCATATTAAGAACATGGACACGTCTGGTCCTTTTGTTAATCCTACACCTCTAGCTCTCGCAGATAATCTAAGGGAAGGGCACCCTAGGGGGGGGCATCTTCACAATGTAATTTAATTAAATAAACAGTTCGTTAAACTAAAGTGATAAGGAAAACTTATGAATAAACTATATTTAAAACTGAACTGATTTGATTTTAATTTAACGCTGTTGCATTGTCTCACAATAGTATAATTCAAAGGTGGTCAAATAACGGCCCGCCAAGACAGTTAGAAAACCAAATCGACATAAGACGTTCTCCAGATTTGAGTCAATTTTGTGAGCAAAGTTTTTCTCGCATGAAGATCAACAAGAATAAACATAGATGCAAGTTGGCTGGCATTAACTTGTAGTCTGGGATAAGAATTTCAACAAAAAATCTCACCCCTGAGTTCAAAAAAGTTGTAGAAAAGTGTGACAGGGAACATTTGTTCTCATTAAACTGATTCTAAAATTAAATGTGCTTTCAGCTCTAGATGTGAAATTAGAACAGTAAAAAAAATGAATAAAATTGTCTCAATTTTATTTAACTTATATTTATTGATTCTTATGGTGTAATTTACCCTTTCTGAGATACAAAGTTAAACTTATGAATGCAAACATTTAAAAAAAAAATTGTGGCCCTACGGTATCCTCCGCTTTCTCAATTTGGCCCTAGAGCAGAGGTAGGTAGACTTTTCCAGGCTACGGACTACTAATTTTTTCAAAGAGTTGCGGTCCACCTTGTGTCAGTGGTGCACACAAAAGCGGGGGATGGGTCCACGGGTCATTTTTTCCCCCGAATCATTATAGTCCCATGTATATAGTACATAAAATGTAATTAAGTAATTGATATTAGTAATTTTTGTTTATTTATTAATGTTAATTTTTTGTTCAGTAATTTATTTTTTGCTGTTTTTTGTTCCCGACAATAAGTAAAGTTAATGAGCGTATTTATTCTAAAGTACCCCAAAACATCTTAATCCCCGTGTTAAATATTATTAGCCATCAAAGTGCTACTGTTTTAGCTACTAATAAGTTGTAGCACTTGACCAGTTTTCAAATTAAACAATGCAACTCGTGTGAAGATTTATTTCTGCATTTTGACACTTTTACTCATTCATTCATTCAATACTAAATCCAGATAAATTAATCAATTAAAATCTAAATCTAAATTCATCCACCAATTAAACCACCCATCCAATCCATTCATTGATCTCTATCAATTATCCAACCAATAAAATTCATCAGCAAATCCATCCATCAATCAATCCAATGAGCCACCGATCAATCCCGCAATCCATTCATCTATCCATCAAACAATTCATTTAATTCATCCATCCATCAAACAATCCTTTTAATTCATCCATCTATCCATTCATCAATCAATCCAAATCCATTTCATCCATCCATCAATCAATCCAAATCCATTCCAACCATCCATCAATCAATCTATTTAACCATTTTTCTTTCAATAATATAGTCTATTTGTGGATAAATTTGTTCTTTGTAAATCTTTGTGAGTAGCTATTTTAAATTTTTACATAAGTATTATATGTTATAAATCATCGTGTTGAAAATATATTTTTTAGTGCAATAACAGATTTTTTTTAAAACTCATTCAGTATGAATTCATGTATTCAGGATAGTATTAAGTATATTGAAAAATACTAATGAGGGAATATAATTTCTTAAATAATAGTTTATATAATCTGATAATCATATATATATATATGTGTGTGTGTGTGTGTGCGTGTGTGTAGGATATCTCATGGAACTTTCTTTGTAAAAGGTTAGATCATATCCCTTTGCAGAGGACGGCAATTTTAATCAAAACAGTATTCCACATCAACGCCATCTAGCCTGCTTATTAAAACGCCGAAATCAATCTTTTTCGGCAGAGGCCCACTAACACTTGACAACGAAGCAGTGCTTTCGCGCCAGTTCGCCAACACTAGGCATAAGTTACAATCGCACCGCATAATGAGTTTTATTTAATCTCGAACGTCATTTTCCTATTTTTTAAACTATGCATGTTCTAATTTCTATTCTGTAAATATTCCCCCTGTAAATACACCCCTAAAACTCATAATAAATTATTTAGTTTGCTACAAGTTTCTTTCTTTAAATTATGTTGTCACCCATACATCATAAAAACAAATAAGTTAACCCATACATCATAAAAACCCCTAGACACCACGCCAACAAAAACCCCGCTATCTGAAGAATTTAACTTTTTTGAAAGATTTCGGTTAGATTCCCACACATATATATAAATTTAAAAATAATATATATTTTGTTCCGGTACACCTTTTGCAACTGTCGGTAAAATTTTCGATTTCACCAAGTTACACACCCGGAATAGTCTTTCGTCAAAAAAATTCCAATTTCATATTCACAAGGCTATATAAATAAACTCTAAATAAACATTTTATTATCTAATCTGAACATCTTGATTTTCTTTATAAAAATTAAGGGTTCAAAATTTCTAGCATCACAAATCTAAAAAAATTTTTTAAAAAATTAAAAACTTTATTAAATTATAGAGAAAATACGATTTGAGAAATTTCACAGAAGCTGAATGAATCTTATTTGTATAAATATTGGGGGCAGGTGCCCCCTTTCCACCTAATAGCAGACCAACCCCCCACTGTACAAATTATACAATTGGTTATACTCATTACTCAAATTGTAAAACTGATTTACATGTGTTCTACATTTTTTTTTTCAGTATATTGTAAGCAGGAAAATAAATAGGTCTTCATCTCCGCATTTTAATTTGTACTTTAATTTAATGCCTCTTCAAAAACAATGCTCCTAATCACTTTTGCACCCCCTAAATTGCGCTGAATTTTTATTCCGTTTTCGCGTCTGCACCTAGACAGGGCCACATACAATTGTCCATGAGTAATTTGTGATTATAATGTTGAACAGAACTTACTTCCATTTTATTATTGTTCTCGAGTATGAGATAAAATACATAAATTTATTACATCATCATGATTTTTTTATTTTTTATATATAGATAAAGGTTGTGTGTGTGCTGGACAGAAGAAACAAAAGTGCATTCATTTACAAAACAACTTTGTTACTTTTTTACGTTTGGATACATATGAAACATCTATTTAAGCAAGTACTAAATAGAAAAAAAAAACTTAAAAAAAAAAAAAAAAACTAAATTCCCATTCAAGTTTTTTTTTCAATGTCAACTTCGCAACTTTTCTAATTTAAGTAGCTTGTGGAGAGAATTATCCTTCTGACACTTTCCATTATTAGCTACCGAGTTTTTATAATGAAATCGTGAGCGCATTATTTTTTTCGTTCTTCTTTTCTCATTGAAAGTTCCGAGGTATATTGCTCCCAGAATAAAAAAAATTAAAAAAATGAGTTTGAATCAAAGCGATGGAAAAAAAAATCAACAGTTCACGAGCACGCTTCTACAATCATTTGAAATAATGCTAATTAACTCTAAAGGTCAATACTTTTTAAAGTCGTACGAGGTTGCTCTTTCGTTATTGCTGCACCCAAACCGGTTCAGAGTTGACAAATTCGATTTAAAGTGTCAATAATTAGCACGAAATGAATTAATCGTTGTTGATCTAGAATTGCTGCCATGAATTATTGGACACGACTTGCGTAGTTTATTGAAGATGCAACACGTCTTCGCCGATTTTTGATGAAGTGTTGAGATAAATTAAATATGTAATTATTATATACAGATGTGAATTTTGACTATGCAATTAACATTGTGATTCAATGTTATAAGCTCATGACAGTCACATGATAAATGCAATCACGTGTTCTCCATTGAATTCAAAACTGACATTAATTGTAAAATTTTAGAATTCGTTAAAGATGCTCAAGAATAAGGATTCTTCGAAAACGTTTTTCAACATTTTTTTTTTAAAAAAAAGCTAGAACTTTTAAATTATGTGCATTTTGATTACTGTTGCGCGTTATTATTGGCAAATATGTATTTTTGAAAAGAAAGTTTCTGTAAAAAGCAAAAGTTGGCAACAGCGAAGTGCATGAATTGATTGGTTGAAACCACATTGCATTCATCATGTGACTATGACGTAGTATGAATTCATGAACTGATTGGTTGGAAACACGTTACTGAAGTTATCCTGTGCCTATGACGTCACAGGACTTCCAACCATTCTGCATTGGAACAGAAAACTATGAGTATAAGTGACTTTGCCATAATAAAAACTAAATATTTTTTTCAAGTATTGGAAAAAGCATGGAGTGAATATTAAAATATTATGAAACTATAGCGATTGCTTACAGAATGGGAAATAACTCGATAAAGTAGAATTTCTAATCCTTTTTAAATGCTTATTCTATATGAAATTGTGTTGGTAGGTTCTCACGCGTGTTTTCCATTAACTAAGCTTTGGAGATTCTTTGTGACATTGTTTGACGTAAGAAGCTTTTGAAAGGAACCATGCTAGATGGAAATAGACATTACTTTTTAACTAAATTTGAAAAGAGAAAAAATATGGGGAAATAAAACGGGTGTACTACGAAGTGTCAATAGATATTAATGGAGCGATAAATAAAAGTTGTGAACGTTTTGTATTCTCACAGAAAAGAGAAAGAGGTTGACTAAGATAAAGATCCTACGTAAACTTACTTGAAGGGCGTCTTTCCAAACAACTGTGCAAAGACTTTGTCTATAGCAGTGGTTCCCAAAGTGGTCAAAATCAACTTCCAGGAGTCTATACTGACATGCAAAAGGTCCACGTCAGCGAAAAAATAATTTGGGAGTCCAGGAGGGGGTAAATACGGGTCTACAATAGTGGCTAGCATTAAACCAGATCGTGACTTTAATTTTAAAAGAAAATTTATTCAAACAGAAACCAGATTTTACATATTTAACAGATTTAGTTACCAGATTTAATGAGGTTAATAAGCAGTTGCAAGGTGGCAGCACAAATCTTATTAAAACAAAGACAAACATAAACCTGACAAGATTGATGCCAAATGTTTAAATTTTGTTATTGAAGCACCAGATTCATCATGCCCATTGTAAAATTTGTTTGTTGATAAGTTATTTTATGTATTAATTAAATTTTAAATTAATTAGTATACGTTTCTTAATATTTTAACACTATACTTCACTACAGTTAGAAATATAAATCTTTTAAATTAGCTCTATATCAACTTTCAAAAAATCATTTGAGTTGATAAATTTTTAAAGATTGAATATAAATAAGCAGGGGTCTACCCAAAACCGAAAAACAAGGCAAGGGGTCTATGAGATAAAAAGTTTGGAAACTTCTGGTCTAAAGATAAGGAGTATTTATATTTTGTTAGTATTTGATTAAGAAAATCGCTTACGAATATAAGTAATCTTGATATCTTTATAAAAAAGAAGTGAGCATACATTAAAACTTCTAATACGTCTGAATTTAGTTATACCAATGTTGTCTGCAATCTAAGTCGATCAGAATTGCTTAAAAATTAATTACTAAAATACGTCTAGGTGATATGTGATTTGAAAAAAAATTATATTTGAAAGTTAGCATGTTGTCTAAATTTACATTTTTCTTAAATGCAGATTTTATATAATAAACCTTCGAATAATTATTTATGTTGAAAAGATATTATTTAAAATATTTTATTTTAACATATCAAAAATCCACAGTAGTAAATTTAAACGTAATATAGATTTAGTAGTAAAAAGAAAAGAAAATTTTCATTTATATAATGTAGATTTATCAAAAAAAAAAAAAGAAAGAAAGCTCATTTTTTTGGTTTACTTAAAAATTTAAAAACGTTGTGAATTATGAGTTTGTATTCTCAACACACATTGCAAGTAATAAAATTATGCAATACGTAAAACTTTCGCATAGAATTGATTACTTTAAACATCATATTAAAGATATAGCTTTGTAAAGAGTTAATTTTAATTAACGACTTGACCTAAGATATTTATCATGTTCAAAATATTTTTAAAACATACTTCTAATCGAAAAAACAACGGGGTTTGTGAAAAAAATGTTTTGTTCACACACATTTCAATTTTGAAATTACTTCAATCAATTTATAATACTCATTCTTTAAAGACCTTCAAATACCTGTGTGTGTCAATATACTTAAGTTAAATTTTTTAAGATCTCAAAAGTAAATTTATTTTAACTATCCCTTTTTGAGAAAATTGATATGCTTTTTTAGAAAAAATACATCTTTACAGAAGACACAATTATGAAAACTAAATTCATATTAGAGTTTTACTATTCTAAATTCATATTAGGGTATTTTCTTTTTTTTTTTTATTGAAAACCATTTGAATAAGTGTCCCCTTTTTTAATATATATATATATATTCAGACCTATACTATTTCTATAGTACGATAGTTTTCTAGCAATATTCATCCCTATTTACCTAACCATTTTTCTAATATGGTGGATACTATCGAAGAAAATTGCATTACAGTTCCATTATTTCCTATTTTTTTTTAAATAAAAATATCTAAGTAATATCCAAAAATGATTAATACCCAAATATTTTCAAATTATTGTTTCAAAATGCTTTTAAACATTTTTTTACTAAGTTTCCTATTTGATTCTGATCCAGTAGTGTACACAGACATTCCTCTCTGGTACCCCAGGGGGGGGGGTGGAGAATTATATTCTAAAAAACATGTAGACGAATGCGATGACGGATAATCTCAGATAAAAATTAAAAATCTCTTGGAATATCGGGGGGAGGGAGAGTTTCCAATCCCCCACCATTGTCCACCAACTCCAAGTTTCTAATATAATAAACATATTTTTTAAATTTAAATCTGAATGAGAGTTTTAATGCATAAATTAATAACGCTATATTATTTGGGATTTATCAATATGACACATGACGAAAATGCAGGCCTTGAGGAAAATAAAACACAAAAAACAATTTAATCTCCTACAAATTTATTTCAAGTCGAAATTAAGTTACTTTAATGGCGCCCACACACAACATCCCCATTTCTTTGTAAGGTCTTTCCCAAACTTAGCAATTTTGGAATAATACGAAATGAGTATAAAAAAGAACTTTTTTTTTTATAACGGCCTAATGTATTCTCTGAAAACTTTCGACGTTCCACGAAATTAAACTAAGCCGGCCTAAACAAGAAAGTGAAATATGTGTTCAAGGATTGTAAAGATGATACCCATTGTCGACGTACACTTCACACAAGATAAGATTTCTCGGTAAAGCAGATTAAATTCTACGTTTCCTGAAGCAACCAACCACTTGGAGAAAATCATCCAGTCCCCGCGTCCGCAAGATAATTCCATTTCCTTCGAAAAAAGATTAAATCAATCTGATGTCGATAGTGCCTATTTTTCTCTGGAAATCCCTCTTGCATCCAGGAGATGGTGCCTTGAATCTAAATTATCACACATGTGCTAAAAAAGAATCTCTGATTTTCTACTGGATTGTATAAAAGTCCTCCCACAACATGAATTCATATCGTATATTTGTCCGTGGAAAAAAAGTATCTTGAAAATGTAATTGCACATACAACCTCGACTAACTTATCATTGGGGATATTTATAAGATGCGATAAAAAAAAATTATGTAGATAGTTATGGACTTTTTTTAGGTGACTGGGATTTGTATGCCTATTTTTTTGCATAGAAAGTCACTGACTTCAATTTCCAAGAAGATTATGTTATAAGAATAATGTGTTTTTTAATGGTTTTAAAATATTTTTGTTTGAGAAAAATGTATAATTCTTGCAGAACCACCCTAAGAGAATTTTTTTATGAATGTTACTTTGTTAGAATTTTTGTGTAGTGAGTGCATTATAATTTTATGATTCAACAAACTGCTAGGCTTGATTGCATGAGATATTTCAAAAGGGAAAATTTTCAGAATTTTCAGTAACTCGATGTTTAAGAACATGTATCTTCACTTTCTATCTTGAAGATAGTTGTCTTAGTTATGCCATAATAAATTTTAAAAACTTCATATTTTGAATACATATGTATTTTTTCCCATGCTATTTAAAACAAAAATATCTATATGCATTCTTATTTCTGAAAGCAGATATTCAGAGTTATATATCTTGAATAAATTTATTCTCATTGGGGATCTACTCAAGAACAAAAACTTAGATCTTAAGTCATTTGGGGATCAAATGACATACTTCAAATCGAGCTTAAACTAAATTTATGCAGTCAACATAAATAAAATAAATATTTTCAATGCATTTAAAGCTTTTCAAGATTTTTGTGTTTTTAATAAAAAGTCGAAATTTTTAAGCCCAACGATTAGAAAGTTTTTACCATTTCTTCGAATTAATATTTCCTAAATTTTTTTATCATGTTGACCAGAGGTTCCCAAACTTTCAATCTCATAGACCCCTTGCCATGTTCTTTGTTTTGGGGTAGACCCCCGCTTACCTAATAGTGATTTTTTTCAAATTTATCAACTTAAATGTCTTTCTGACTGCAGGTATAGAGGTACTTACTTTAAAAGAATTAAATTTCTAACCGCATTGAGAAGTATAGTAATTAAAACTCAAGAAACATATTAATTAAATTACAATTTAATTATAATACACAAAATGACTGATCAACAAACAAATGTTTATTATGGAAGGAATGAATCTAGTGCTTCAATAACTAATTTTCAACATTTGGAAACAAATTTATCAGGTTTAACCCTAAATCTCTTCGGTTAGTAGGGGTCCTGTCTTTTTTTTTTAATTTTATTTTAAAGCAATCCCGCGCTGAAACTCCTTTTCACTAGGAAAAGCAATAAAATACTCCATAATTCGGGACAATACATAATTCGAGATACATAACAGGTATGTATTTTTAAAGCAAATACTGCTGACATCTTTTTCCAAACTTTACTTTAACATCTCCGTTACTATCTATTCCGATTAGTTCCTCTTGCAGTATGACATTTTTTATCAATGTGACCATAGGAATTCATTATCTACAGTAGTAATTACCATAGTCAAAGCATTCTCAAACCTAGTTTCATAATATGAATAAAGGGCATTTAAATGTTAAACGTAGGTTAAAATGCCCTTTTCCTGTCAAATTGTCTGAGGCCAATTGAAAAAATGGAAAAATTCACGACGTCCAATATTAGGTTTAATTTTGGCAAGAAACGCTGAAATGATGGTCTTTCTTTTAATAAAATTTCAGCTGTCACCTTAAGATTGCAAATTAAACTCATTAAATTTTGTAAATAAATCTGGTAAATAAATAAAATCTGGTATCCATTTAAATAAATTTTTTTTAAATTAAAGTCACTATCTGGTTTAAGGAGACCCACTATTATAGACCCCATTAACACCTCAGGGACCCACCATGTTGAAGGTCATTCGGTTCTAAATCAGTTATGCACTGCTTTTTTTAGTGGCCTTAGATAAACTCACTTATCTTTTCAGATAAAATCACCAATAACACCAATGCCTTTTATATGTGTCAGATAACACTATATTACAACTTTATTACAATTAATTATTTAATACTTGGACTACTCTACTTTTCAATTTCTGCTATTAGTTCACACACTCCCTATATATATATCTTGTTCAAATTTTCAATCATTAATAAAATACTTTTTATTCATCCACTCACGTTCAAATACATTTTTTAAACTTGCAGTGGATAGCACTTGATGTGAATACAGTTTTTCAAATATTCACGCATTAATTATGTTTAATTAATGAATAAATAGTAAAAAATAAAAAAAATAGTCCAACACCCTATATAAAAAGGAAAATCGTTCGTTGTGTCCCTGTAGCGCAATGGATAGTGCATTGGACTTCTAATCCAAAGGTCGTAAGTTCGAATCCCACCTGGGATGGCCTAATTTCTGAGAATGTGATTTCTTTTTACTCTACTATTTTACTGAAGTAATTAAATTTAATTAATGAATAAATTGTAACAAACAAAAATAATAGTCCAATACCATATATAGAAAGGGGGAAATGGAAAATTGCAAGGAAAATATTTCTCTCTATTTTGCCACTTAACAGAGTGATTCTGTCATATGTATATCCATATAACCATATATCCATCCATATAACAACCAAGTATATCCATATACCCCACCATATAACACTAACAATTAAAAAACTCTTAGCATTGTACGGTGAATGATCTATGAGCATTAAAAAACGAAAATCTTATCTATTAAACCTTTTAATTTGCATTGCAAATTCTATTATGACTCATAATAAAACTATATTCAATACTTAATATTTCATCGTAAACAATGTGTCATATTAAGCACTTAGAGATAGAGAAAAAGGAACGATTCACAGATCAGATATCTAAACAAAAATTGATTCCGATTGTATCGGAAATATATAAATCCGATTTAATCCTACTAAACTTGAAAAGAATAAATCCGACTCAATTGAATTTGCTTCTTTATGATTTACTTCTAAGAAATAATCGGAATAAATATTCGGAAATCGGTCATTATTTTGATATTCGCATCGATATTCAAAACATTGTATTGATGATCAAGAAAGAATGTATACTTTCTTACAGCTTTAGGTCTTAATATCAGATGAAAAAACTATTCATGAGTAATATTTAAAGCCTAACAAATGTGCTCAACATCAGATTTGATTTGCATTTTAGATGCTTTTTTTATGAATAGATATATCTTTACTTACAATTTGATATAAAGTAAATTTGTGTTGCTATTTCCCCCCCCCCCCCCGAAAATAAATTTTAAATTAACGTTTTAATATAGCTATAAGAAGACTTGGGGATTGGTTTCGTAATTCTGTGAAGAGGACGATATTTACCGTATATAAAATCCCGCAATAACACGCGCCTATACTTTCAAACTGTAATTTTTAATTTATAGGTATATTCGCCGTATAACACGCACCTTTTTCATGAAGAAACCTAAAATGTACGTGCGCAATGCTGTTATGTTTTGAAGTCATTTTTTCGAGGTACCATTCCAAGCATTAGAAAAAAATAGTATACTTCTAGTAGTTTCTTCTACCCTTTAAGTTCATTAGGAATGTCATTTCTTTTAAATAAACAGTAATTCGATACATGTAGAAATCTAATTTTTTCCTATACTCATCTTTTCTTGTATTTTTAAACCTCTCATCTTTATACCCGGCGTATAACGCGCACCCGTAAATTTCGATCTTATTTTTTGTGTTTAAAGTGCGCGTTATACGCCGGATTTTACGTTAAATATATATTCATTCTTCTAACTTCCACACACCACCATGGAAAGATTTGATTTTAATTTACGTCATACTCTGAAGCACCACGAAGGCTATTTGCAACGGACCTAGTAATTTTGAACCATGGTCATGTAACGAGGACGACACCTGAGTTGGCACCCCACTTTTCATACTCCACGTCCTTGTAAGGACATTTACTCCATGTTCTCCTTGTCCTCAACAAATTTAATGCGAATAAGCTCCTCTACACGGTGAGTCTTCAGTGACATTAGGACTCAAACCAACGGCTTGACAGAAACAAGCTAACCACGAATTCACAGCTAAGTCCCCTAGAATACTGCGACGTGGAATTTAAAGGTGTGAGTTACCGACACCATTATCGTCTTCATCAGTACATCCTAGTTCAAAATTCGGCTCGGTGGCATACAAATAGCGTGCCCGCCTCGTAAGCGCAAGGTTACGGGTTCAATTCCGGCTGGAGTCAATAGATTTTCTGGATACGAAAATCGTAGACACGCAATCAACATATGTTAAATATAATAACATAATGTCATATGATTATGTGACATATAAAAGATCCCTTGAGTATCAATTTGGCTCTGGTTCTCTCGGCAAACTCAAATCCCGGAAATATTTATCATCCGACGAGAGCTAGAATTGAATAAATTCAAGCGTCAAAAATTTGGTAGGGGGAAAATGGTTCTCACGCTTGGGAACTTGTCACGCATGCAAAGGCTTATCTGCCAAAATACAGGCCATTTGAAAAGAAAAAAGAATAGTTCAAAACTCCGAAAAGTGTTGCCTGAACTAACTTTAAAATAGTTAATTCAAATTACAAATCAGAAATCGCAAATACACCACACGAGTACATCATTTTTAATAATACCTTTTCTAAGAACATTCTTTTTTTTTACCGATCGTATGTTAGAAATCTTATCTTTCAAGCAGCAATGTAAAAGGAGTATACTCATAGTAAACTTGATTTTCTAATGTTTCTTGTGATAATGCATCAGGAAATAAAATTTTATTTTTTCCTCAGACTCAATTTGTATTAATTATACATATGCGGTTTCATTTTTATGATTATATATCAAGTCAAACAAACAAATTATTTGTAACTATATTTTGGAAATTTCCTACCAATGTATTGAAGAAAACCTGCAATACACGATATGGATTCAATTTTCTCACGAATATTTCAAACTCTATATTCAACAAGCATGTAATTTTCTCCATTCAGAGAGAATTCCAAAACAAAAGCAAACCAAACCAATCGAATTATCCTTCCCATATTATCTATTTTTTCCCGTCGATAGTTGCTACATTGCTGTGTTTTTTTTTATTTAATTACTAATTTCTAGGCAAAACGTCTCTCATATTCATATATTTTCTTTTGATGGCACTTGATTAGCCATTATGAATGTGGATGTGTAATTTTCTTAAGCATTTTAGAAGCTTAAAATAAAACCTATGCCCCAAATATCAAAAAATATTTTAAGGTATCCGACTACGTTCGGAACCGTGATTTTGCAAAAGCGTATAAATGGATAATATTTATGATATTTAGTGTCACTTAGATTAGAAAATGTATATAAAATTGTTTTAAGAATAGTATTACAATAAAAAATAATTTAAGTACAATATTTTTACAAAAAAATGAACATAGAATGACCCATTTTCAAAATATTCTCCTTTTGTGAAAAATGCTTCAATTATAATAATATTTTGTCTGTACATAGCTCAGATCTCTGCACAGAGGCTTAACTAGAATTTTTGAAATATATAACAGAAGTGGGTTTATCCACATTTTATGACAACAGAGGGGATCAATTTTAAGAAAAAAACGCCGATAATTATTTCAATGGGTGGTAACTCCGAAAGTAATGAGAATTTTTTAAAAATCCTAGTTCAGACTCTCTGGAGAAGTTTTTACTTTATATAAGCGCGAAATATTATTGTTTTAGAAGCATTTTTTATAAAAGGAGAATATTTTGAAAAAAGGTTATTCTAAGTTAATTTTTTGCCAAAATAATGTATTTAAATAATTTTTTTTTGTCAAAATGTCCTTAAAACAATTTTATATATGTATTCTAATCTAAGTGACACTAAATATATGAAAATTATCCATTTATGCGCTTTTTTAAAATCACGGTTCCGAACGTAGTCGGATACCTTAATCTACCAATTTCTATGTTACTTTACTGGTCAAAAAAAGAATTTTTTAAAAAAAATAACAAAAGATTGGACTAAGATATTTTTAGAAATACTGTGACGTACTGTGTGTACTGAAATAATTATTTTATACAAACTATACATGCTCCTTTTTTTCTACCTCCTCGTGTGACGGCTCTATCTCCGATCTTCTCACTAACAAATCCTTTTGGGAAATCTTTGATAATTAAAAACTATTTTATTAGAACGCACCCTCCGAAGAAGAGAACGTGAACACATGTAAATTAAGTCTACTATATAAAGTCTTGGCTTTCAAGTTTGAAAGAGAGGTAGGATAGGCTACCAGCGGAACAGTGATTCATCAAATTTACAGCGTAATACAGATATTTAGTATTTGATAATTATAATAATTAAGGTGACGATTTGTCACTGGAGTTTGAATATAGATTAGATAGCTAGGAGGGCAGTGTTCTAGAATTGAAGTAAGTGTTACTGGTAATTAGTCTTCTCTTATTTCGCATACCTCGTTAATTGTCTTCATATTGGTGGGCGCATCTGTTAGTTTTGATTGATTGGAACTTAAGGTATCCGACTACGTTCGGAACCGTGATTTTGCAAAAGAGTATAAATGGGTAATATTTATGATACTTAGTGTCACTTCGATTAGAAAATGTATATAAAATTGTTTTAAGAATAGTATTACAATAAAAAATTATTTAAGTACAATATTTTGACAAAAAATGAACATAGAATGACCCATTTTAAAAATAGTCTCCTTTTGGGAAAAATGCTTCCATTATAATAATATTTTGCCTCTATATAGCTCAGACCTCTGTACAGAGGCTCAACTAGAATTTTTGAAATATATAACTTAGAAGTGGGTTTATCCATGTTTTACGACAACACAGGGGAGAAATTTTAAGAAAAAAACGCCGATAATTATTTCAAATGGTTGTAACTCTGAAAATAATGTGAATTTTTCAAAACTCATAGTTGAGCCTCTGTACAGAGGTCTGAGCTATATACAGACAAAATATTATTACACAATAGAAGCATTTTTCACAAAAGGAGACTATTTTTAAAATGGGTGTTCATTTTTTGTCAAAATATTGTACTTAAATAATTTTTATTGTAATACTATTCTTAAAATAATTTTATACATGTATTCTTATCTAAGTGACATTAAATATTCTGAAAATTATCCATTTATGCGCTTTTTTAAAATCACGTTTCGAACGTAGTCGGATACCTTCAGTTGTTGCTTGTGTTGCAAATTAACTAAGGGATTTTAAACACATGCCTAGTCTTCCTTCCCTTTCTCTGACATCTCTAAGCACAGAGGAGAGATCCTTACACACGTGAAAAATGGACAGAAAATTCAATACTACAAATTAGACGATTACGATACATCGTAAAAAATCGTGGTCTTATATTTTAAGGTCAGACAAGGAACATTCCTTGAACTATTGGGAGAAATCACATGAAATTTTGCTGTTAGGGCGTTTATGACAAGAGAAATAAAAAGGCATAAAAATGTTGATACATTACAATTTAATTTTTTGCTAACAATGTTTAATAATTCACAATTTTCTTAATAAAGCATACTTAATACAATATAATACGATTTTAGCTTAAAAATGCAACTTTTTACGATTGGAGAAAAAAAAATATATATCAATTAGTGCAAAAATCTTTGAAAAATACCTAGTAGAAATTTTTTTATGAAGTATCGGGGCAATAGGGAACTTATCTAACATTAATGATCCCTGTTTTTGAGCTCCCATAACTTAGAAATTCATCAGTAGAGTTTTTCAAACCCTCAAAGCTGGGGAAATTTAAGCCAATAAATCAAGCACAGGAAAAGAATCGAGTTCTAAAATCAACATATTTTGTTTCAGATGTTAACTAACAATATTAGTTGATTAATCGATCCTTGAAACCCATAATTATTTTCTTTTAAACCGACAGCATCGATACTATCGGCTACATTGGGCCGTTAATATCAATACTATCCTAATTTTGCGATAAAAATAGGGAAGTTATAAAAGATGCCCCAGTGTATTAAAATTGTTTATCCATTTATTTATCTTTTTATTTATTTATTAACGATTGTATGCATGCGCCCGCGTTAAGTGTTTCTGCAAAATTATGTCTAGTATTTTCGCACTCTGTCATATTAATTGATATTCATAAAGGAATTAATCTTCAGCAGTGGCGCACACAAGAAGAGGGGGGGGGGGGCCTTTGGGGCCGAAGCCTCCTCCCCTAAAGACCGATTTTTTTCAATTGATTATAATTCTATGTATTTAGTACGTAAAATAAAATGAAGTATTTGTTATTAATAATTAATTTTACAAATTAACGTTAATTATTGATTCAATAATTAATTTTTTTACTGTTTTTTTTGTTCCGAAAATTGACAAAATCAAAAGAATATGTTGGGCGGCGTATTGGAGCATGATACGAGAATAGTGGATTTTCACCCCACCTTCCGCTTTGAAAAATTCCCGTGTGCGCTACTGATCTTCATCAATTCATTAATCTTTTTGATTTCAGTATACTTATGCAAATATTCTGGAGTTATAATCCGAAGAATAATTTTAGGAGACATGTACGATTTACACAAAATTTTTTAATTTAATGATTTTCATAATTTTTTTTTTTTTTTGCCTCCTATATGTATATATGATGTAACACAGATTCTGTGCTCAAAATTTCATAAAAAGCTAGCCATTTAATTTTCCAATGGAAAAACTTGGAACTTATGAAATGATTTTAAAATGCTACCCCTCCTACAAAAATTGAAGTACATATATGAAATTTAATTCACAAGTACATCAAACTATGTATAACAAAAATTGTTATGGGTTTTGAGATAACATGATTGGTATTCGTACAATACTTCTTTTTATGAGTGCTTATTGAAAATTCCTTAAAAAATGTGTAAATTCTAAATTCACAATAATTTTTTTTAAAAAATAAGTATTGCTTTGATTGAAAGATGTATACCAACTTATGTTCCATGTACAATCAGCAACAAGTTAAAAAAAATTTTCTTTTAGGCACAATAGATAAAAAATCTATTGTAACTAATACTTAGAAAACATTTTAGCATTTTAAATAAAGACAAACTAGCTATTTTATTTTTCCGAGATAGCTCATTTTTTAAAGATTTGATTTGCGCCATTGGAATGTGAATAAAAAACGAGCGTATAAGTTATCACAACTCTGCGTTTTTTTAAACTTAGAGCTTTAAAATTTTGTGAGAGTATAGAAAAGTATATAAAAAATAATTTAGGCTAAGAAAATTAGATTTGATCTATTGAGCGATTTTTGTCAATTGAATCGTACTGTGTCCACTTAACCACACAAATCAATTACATCAGTAGCGCCACACAACAATTTTTCAGGGGGGGGGGGCGGGGCCCAGGGTAGAAAGTCCACCATTTTGGTATCATGCTCCAATACGCCGCCCATCACATACTTTTGATTTTGTCGATTTTGTGGAACAAAAACAATATAAAATTAATTATTGAATAAATAATTAGCATTAATTAATAAAATTAATTATTAATAGCAAATACATAATGAAATTTTACGTACTATATACATAGGATTATAAACAATCGAAAAAAAAATCAAGAGCTATGGGGGGTCCGGACCCAGAGGAGCCCCCCCCCTCTTGTGAGCGCCACTGAATTGCATTGATTTCCCTTCTGATGCCATTTTCCAATTCCATAAAAAGAAAAGAATAAATATATAATTCCACCTATTTCCAGTACCTGTGAACTTTCCGACTACATCTCATTTGCAACAGTACCACCATGAGGCAAATATTTGAATAGACACATCAACTTCCTTCCAGATTCCGATGAGAACGATAACGAAACCTATCTGGAGGTTCAAGGCATGACTCAAGCACTCGTTCCATTGCAGAAATATCTGATGCCGTCACCCTCCATGCGAACATCACCGTGGAGAAGATGATCCAGGATTAAGATACTTAGTTGGGAGGGGAAGATTCAACAATTTCCCTCAAGACCGATGCCACTTTAACTGCGATGTCGCATTTAAGATGGATCCGATACCATTTTTTTTTTTCCTTTTCTTTTTCTAGATGATGGGTTGTTTACCTGAGCGTTGAATAAAAGAATGTGTTAACAGAGTGATACGAAAGTGGAGTTTTGATCGATGCGTATTGTGACAGACGTTCGCAGATCTGTGGCAGAAAATAAAATAAATCAGAAGTTAAAGAGGTATGACTCTTTCTGGTAGATTTGTCAAGTCCGTATCCGGGAATCTTTTAAATCGTAGAAATGAGAATTGGTAATACTGTAACAGGAGGTTGGATGTCAATTGCCTGTGAAGCAATGCTATTAAAAATAGATCTTTTCGGGAGTTTATGTGTAACTCACAATAGATGAAATGCGAAACTGAAAATTACTGTTATTCTAATAGATTTGCATTTGCAACATGTGACTGGTTATTGGTACCAGTCCGAGATTAACCGTTAAAAAAAGCTACTGTTATGCAATGAGGTTGTTTCATGTGACATCATAGTCACATGATAGTGAAAGCCACGTGATTCTAGCCAATCAAATCAAAAACTCATGTGACGTCACAGTCACACGATAAAAACTGTCTTGTATTTCCAACTAATCAGTTCACGAGCTCCGGTGTTGCCAAGTTTTGCTTTTTGTAGAAACTTTCTCTTAAAAAGTACATATGTATACAAATGCAATTTATTTAAAAGTATAAGCATAAAATACGACTTTTTTTTTAATTTAAAAAAATCTTTTTGAAGAAATTTTTTTTCCTGACATTTAAACATCTTTAAAAAAATATGAAATTTGAAATTTTATCTGAGTTTTACAAATAGAACAAGTACAATTAGTTTAATGTTTGTTTTGAATTCAATGGAAAACACGTGTTTGTTTTTATCATGTGACTTCATGAATCAAGCCCATTATGCATTCATTTGGATAGGAAGATCCTAATGTAAGGCAAGAAACGCCTATTGTGTACGAATAAACCAGAAATTCCCATCAGGATCCTGAAAAACCTCTTGTCGGTTTATGGTAGCTTAAAAGGAATCCATAGTACAGGTGTCCCTCGTATAACATGGTTAATTTGTGAGATCTCTTGGATTGCACCTCTTTCTCGGGCATCTAGATGTGTGGGAGGTAGGGAAGAAACACTCGACATGATCCAATTAATCTATTTATTTACCACACACAAAGAACAGACACAATTTCAACTAATAATAGTAAGAGAATGTCTCAGTGCTAACCACGAAAGTGGAACAACGAAGGTAAAACGCGAACGATTAGGAGACTATCAAACTTGATCCTTACCTTAATAAAGGATCAAACCTATCATCCGATTTAATCTAATGTCAATTCAATCTTAGTGAACAATCGTCACTTTAAAGTGTCCTCCTAATAAGTCTCAAATCACAATCATTTTAATATTATACCTTCAGTAGCAATCTCACCTGACTCGAGTATATCTTCTCTTCTACTCTCTCTTCAAGCTAGAAACCCTTGACTATATATATAGTAAGTTTATTTAAATATCACGGTTCTCTTCTTCCGAAGGGTTGGTTGTGAATAACGCAAAGGAACTTAAGTTCAAAAGGAATGTCATTTCTTTTAAAATAAACAGTATTTTTCGATCTAAGCAGAAGTCTAATTTTTTTCTATGCTCATCTTAGTTTCTTTTTAAAGCTGTTGTTTTATACCCGGCGTATAGCGCGAACCCGTAAATTTCGATCTTATTTTTCGCGTTAAAAGTGCGCGTTATATGCCGGATTTTACGGTACCTGTATTTGCATGTGCATTTAAAATTTAACTGTTTTAAAACAATTACTTCTGCATTAAATTTGTTTTCTTTATCAAAGTTAATCGAGAATCAGTGAAAATATTATAATTAGCTCTAAATCAGGAAAACCTAAATCGGTAAGAGCTCAATTTATCGGTAAAAATGCCTTCATGGGCAACACTCCTCAATGTGGTTTCTAGCAACATTTATTTATTTATTTGCAAACATGAGTTCGGAAGTACTCGTGAATGCAAAAGAGATACACTTAAATTTTTAGCAATGATAAATCCTTATTTAATTTTAACCAGTCGGCTGGGTGGCGTGGCTGGTCTGTCGTTCGCCTTCTGCTCCTAAGGTTGCGGGTTCGACCCCGGCCCAAGTCGGTGGATTTTCATGGTGCAGAAAATCGACAGCGTCCATATCGCATAATTAAATGCGACATGTAAAAGATCCCTTAAGTTCTTGCTTGGCTTGGATACTCTCTGCAAAATTAAATTTCTAAGTTGGTTTTGCATCGTCCGAATTCGGGTACTTCCCTCTCGGGAGTAAACTGGGCATCAAAAGTACTTGTGGTGATTAGTATTCCACCTATATGGTGCCGCATTAAAAAGAGATACCAACTCCTAGGGAATGTACTAGATCCGCAATGGTAAAACACCTGTCCGCAGCCCTATTAGAAATTTTTAAAGCTATTTAACTTTAACCTATTAAAGCAGTGCTTCTCAAACTCTCCATATGCGTGACCCATTATTCAACCATAATTCTCATTGCGCCGCCCCCCCCCATACAAATAACAATGGATTGAATTCAATAATACCATACTGTGACGCTAAAGCTACAATGTGACTATTTCTTAAGTGCCGCAGGCGTATATAAACGTCTCACTCAGCGAAGGCATTAATTGCCCCAGACGTATATATAGGTCTTTCCGAAGTATGATCTTTTCTGTGCACTGCTATCCATAAAATTATTTCAAATACTTTAGAATGCAATAAAAGGATATTGACAGTGTTTGCGAAGGATTGACTCATTTCAGAGGATTTCCTTATTTATTCATTGCCGCCCCCCCCTCCAATACATCACACGCTCACCTATGTGGAAAACGGTGGTGTTAGTGAGCGAATCCCGTAACTTTTAATCGGTAGTTAAGGAATTAGTTATAAACCGTACAAATTATCAAGATAAGAGTACATTTTTGTATATAATTTTTTATATGACAAGCCCACGGGGTCAACAGTATTGTTAAATTAATTTTAAAATACGTTGTGCAGTACTGATCCATTTATAAGTGTATTATATCAGTGCAACTGTTTATTTTATTTTTTTATTATGTCACAATGTAATTTGTTTGTGTGTATGTTTACTTTCAGTAAATTAATAATCTTTTAAAATAATGTTTTGTTTTTGAATTTTCAATATGCTCGAGGCCCCCCTTGAAAAGTTATCACGCCCCCGTAGGGGGCGCGCCCCACAGATTGAGAAACGCTATATTAAAGTAAAAACTGGCTCACTTTTACAAAAATTTAAGGATGCTATATAATAAGAAAACCAGTATAATCATACGAATTTAATTGAGTATTTGAGCTATTTCTCAAAATGAAAAACAATTCCAAGTAAGAGATCTGTGTGCTGAGAATAGAATGAAGACAATCGTAAAATGACCAAAGAGCATTCATCAAAATGGTATTTATCCAACGTACTTACTGATTTAAAATTTAAAAAAAAGCGGCGTTTTTCTTCTATTATTATTTGTTCGTGGGCGAATTTAATACCTCAGCATTGACCCCACGTGAAAGTAAAACAAAGCAATGATCTCACGTACCTTGTTTGACCACTAAGCAAATGATCCATCAACATAACTAAATGCTCTCTACTAGTTCTCGACATATTCTCTCTCCTGTTGCAAAATATGCTAAGGCGTAAAATAAACATGAAACTTCCTAATTAGTAAATTTCTGTTTATGAGATTTATTTTTTAACTGCTTTATTAACAGCTGAAAGTGAAATTTACTTGAAATTATCCAGTCGTAAACAATGTTTATATTTTAGATTTTTTTTTAAAAAAAATTAATTTTCCTTCTTTGTTGTGACTGACTACTTTTAGAGCCATAACTAAAAAAGTGCATAAATGAATATGTTTTTTTTTATATTTAATGTAAGTTGAATTAGAGTGAGAATATACGTTCAAAATTGTTTCAAGAATATTATTACAGGAAGAAATCATTTAATTAAATTTATTATTATTATTATTTTTTGTTTAAAAGATGAAGAAAGAATGTCATGTTTTCAAAACATTCTAATTTTTATGAAAAATGCTTCTATAATATCTTGCCTATATGTAGATAAGACTTCTATACCGGGATTGAGCTAAAAGTTTTTAAAAATTCGATTTACTTTCAGAGTTACTTACGATCAATTGAAATAATAATCGGTGATTTTTTAAAAATTTTATTACTTTAATTTATTAAAATATGAATAAGTCCCCTTTGAAATTAAATTTCACAAAAATCCTAATTCAAACTCTGCAAAAAATCCTTAGCTATATACATTAGCAAAATATTACTATTATGGAAGCATTTTTTGCAAAAAAAAAAAGAGAATGTTTTGAAAATATGACATTTTTTCTTCTTTTTTTTTACCAAAAAAATTTCATTTAAATAACTTTTATCGTAATAATATTCTTAAAACACTTTTATATATGTGGTATTCTACTTCAACTGACAACAAACATTACAAAATTATTCTTTCATATATTTTCGCAAAATAATGGTTTCGAAAGTAGTCACCTTAAAATAATTAGCACACAATTTTAAATGCATGACTTTACACATAAAAATGGGGAATTAATAAGATGCAGATTGCTCTACCCAAGAGATATTATGGAACTTCTAGTCCAGGGGTCAGCAATCTATAGTACACGTGCCACATTTGGCACGCGGTACAATTCTCAGTGACACTTTGAACTACTCTACAAATTTGCTAATTTTTGAATGGATGGAAATTGATAAATTTGTAATAGACCTCTCTTATTTGACAAACATCTTCAGAATTGTGGACATTTAAGTAATTACGAAATAATTTGAAAGATAATTCCAAAGATAAATTTACAGCTATTTTGTAAATCATCGAATGCAGTGGCACACACAAGGGAGGGGTCCTGGGGGTCCGG
>BMAV01000753.1:94624-106953 GCA_019973955.1 Trichonephila inaurata madagascariensis
ATATAGAATATCATTTAAAAAAAATCAATGAATCTTTTTTAGAAAATAAAATCATTTAATTCTGAAAATAAATTGTGGAGAAAAAAAAAATAATAACAAAATGCGCGCCCGCGGGAATAGAACCCCGGCCCTTTAGATAGCACTCCGATACGCTGACGATCACGCTACGGAGACGTTGTATCAGGGAGAAAATAACTTGTATATAAGCTTAGTATGAATTTCGAACGCTGTTTTCTCGGAATTGACTGCCCATTCGACGGAGTTACATTGGGGTTTGAATACCCTATAGCAGTACTACAGTTACACAAAGTCTCGTCCCAAAATGAATTTCCTTAGTCGTGCCCTCCCCTTGTTAGATAAATCTATTTCAACCTTTTCCTCTTTAATTGGTTCAACCACCTTATTTATTTGAGAATCTGGAATTTTCAACGCTTTTTGATCAAAATCTAATACGATTCTTGACGCACTTATGAAATCGATACCTAGAATACATGGGTATTCTAAATCTTTCAACACATGAAATGACCAATTCCTTTCGAATTGTCTGATCCGAATATTCAATTCTACAATCCCCCTGTTTTGGCATTTCGCACCCTGTGCTGTTATTACCTGGGCTCGCGATTTTTTAATTTGCTTATAGAAAAAATATTTTCTATATACTTCTTCCGATATAAATGATTTATCTGCTCCGGTGTCCCATAGCGCTTTCAAAAATGTGTTATTTAATAAAATAGGAACGTGGGGAAGTTCTACGGGTGATATACATATCGGAGAAAGTCTAATTGTCTCTCTTGTCGACACCTCTTGAGGTTGATCATTAACCTTTACAATATTTAATCGTCCCCTTTGTGTCCTATCGCCTCGATTGAAATTTTCACTCGAACCCCTATTTCTACGGTCCCCTCTATTAAAATTATCATTTCGCTCATTTCGACCTGAGTAACCCCTGTTATTGAATCTTTGATCATTATTCTGAAACCTATTCCTCTCGAACCCTCTATTACTTTGACGGCTATTCTCGTAAAACTCATTTCTACTGTTATTTGGTCTACGTCCTATTTCAGAATTCCTCCAGTTTCTACCATTAGCATTAAAATTAGGCATCCTATGCGCATTTTGACTTCGTCTTTCTATATTATCGTTCTGATAACCCCTTTGTAATTTGCAAGAATATCTCTCTTCGAATTTAGCCAAGACTTCTAAAAGTTGTATCGTGTTTTGTGGATTTCGCACTTCCACATAGTCTTGTATCTGTGGTTCGAGTCGAACTAAAATATGATCCACTAACTCTGCTTGGGACATTCCTAATTCTAAACTTCTCTCTATTTTTAGTAATCTATACACGAAATCAGTAGGATCCTGATTTCTTCCCTGCTGGGATGCGTAGAATTGCGACTGTAGTTCTTTCTTATTTTTGACCGCGGGAAAAGCCTTCGCTAATTCAGCTTTGAGCTGCGCAAAATCCGTGGCTTTATTTTGCACTAACAACGAACCAAATATCGAATACCAATCTTGAGCCCTTCCCCTGAGATGACTTTTTAAGTAAGCACATGACAGATTACTTGGGATTTCAAGTAACTGTATGTTATTATCAATACACTCTATAAACTCTGCAATGTTCTCTGACCCTGAAAAGTACATTTCAGGTAGAACAGTACTTCCACCTACATTACCTAACCCAGAATTATATAAGTTCGGGCGCCATTGCGACATAGCCATCCTGTGATGACCATGTCGTGCCGGTTCCGCGTAAGCTAGAGGTGTGGGATTATCTAAATGATGAGACATAGTAGTTCTTAATACAACTTTTATTAAGAATAACTTATATTACTTAAATTCTAATTTGACAATTTTAATTAAAGTGAGAGTTAACACCCAATTAAACCGTGTATTTAAGTCAGATCACGCAACTAGATCCTTTATCTTAATTATAGTTAATAAACCAATTCAACTAACTACCTATATCAAATATTACCTTTTGCAGATCTCCTTCCTTTACCTAAAGAGAGATAGCTATAAATTCACTTTGTATAAGAAGATTCCAACTTCTTTATATAAGACTTCTATTCTTTCCAAATCTATCGGACTGCTAACTCTTGATCTACAAGATTACACACTAAGCTATCTTTAAACTTGCCGCACTAACGATCAGAATGATTCCACACTAAACTATCTCTAAGCTTGCCGCGCTATATCTTATCATCAAAGCTTCTATCCTTTTATAGTATATCTCATTTGCATAATATCTTTGTTTATCTTCTTGGTATTGGGTTGGAAAAGTTTTGCCATTAATCGTGGCCGTCAAAGAACATAGGAGTTATGTTAGCGGAAGGACGCGAGAGACGTCACAGGGACTCCAGCATATTTAAGTTGTAAAATGTTTTCAATAGTCCCAATAACAAAACTCCCATTTTCAAAAAAGCCCCTTCCCCAAGGAATTTTGATGCAGGGCCCCCTCAGGGCTATCTACGGCTCAAGAGCGTTATTTGAGACTTCTAGGCAAAAGGGATAAATCCGTGACAATGATACAACTGTCTCGCTTCTTGTATAATGCAACAGGAACATACATTTCCCGAATAACGGTCGCTCAGAGACTTAATGCAGGTGACCTGTATGCCAGTAGCCTCGTAGTCTGCGTCCCTTGGAATATGAACCACAAAAAAAAAAAAAAACACGTCTGGCATGGGACCCAGAACACCTGTCTTGGGCATAAGAAGATTGAGGAGAGATTCTCTTCAGTGATGAGTCGCGATTCCTTCTGGACAGCCACTCAAGACGTGTTCTTATCTGGACTCCCAGGTTGGGAGTCGATATGGACCCTCTAACATTGTCGAAAATGACCACCATGGTCGAAGTGGTCTGATGATCTGGGCAGGCCACATGGCAGATGGGCATTTCGACCTTCATGTGTTCCACAAAGGTACTCTGACAGGTCGCTGAACAAAGACGAGATCCTTGCACTCTAACTCACGTCCACACATGGCTCAGTTGGTGGACGAACTCTTCCAATCGGAGGATTTAGCTATTGGAATTATCGGCGATTTCCTCTTATCTTAATCCCATCGAACATCGTATGGGACGTCCTTAGAAGCTCAATTTCAACTCTAAGACCAGCTTTAATGACCATCGATGAGCTCAAGAACGCCTTGGTTCAAGAATGGGTATGAGTAAAATGCATGAAACACCATTCCGAGAGTTGTGTAGCTGTTAAAGGTGATAATACACCCTATTAGACATGTTTTTCTCTGATTGACTGGGTGTCGGTCAGCTGCTGTTGGACAAGTGAACAGTTTCCTTTTTTTGTGTGGTGTAGTTTGTGTCCCTTTTTTATATATTGGTCTTATATTGGATAATACTTCGGCCCAAGTTTGGCTTTATTTGCTTTGTTATGTGTTGTTTTTTTTAATTGTGAAAAAAAGTCCTTTTAATTGTTTTTCCCGGTGTATTTACGGAATGTGCAGGAGCATCGAGTTCCCTAAAAAGGTTTAGAGCTGCAAGAAAGAACAACCACTGCCACACACACTCAGCCTTTACTAAAACATCATTTTTCTGGAAAACACCAAGGCAGATTTAAATACTGTTTTAAATTAGAGTCAAGCATTAACAAAACTTATTAACATCGGAATTACACGGTTTTAAAAAATATCTTAAAAAAGACACGAAGCTAAAAAAAAAAATGCAAAGGGGGAGGGAATAATAGCATTCAAATCTGCCTACAAATAACACGCACAACGAATATCTCCAATAAAGATTCATAGTTATTACAAAATCAGAGACAAAAAACAAACAAAACTAAACGAAATTTGTTTTAGAAAACTAACGCAGATGATGCATTTATTTAAATGACGCCACTTACTTCCTGTTACCTCCTATTGGCAATGGACCTCATAAATTTGAACCACTGTCAAGTGACGAAAGCGACATCTGAGCTGATATCCCACTTTTTTCACTTTGCACTATGTCAACTTGAGGCCTTTAAGTCTCCACAAATTTAACGCGAAACCGCCCCTCTACACGACTTGTCTTTAGCGGTACCAGGATTCAAAACCACAACTATAAAACTGTCCACGAGCTCGTGATCATGGTCAACTCGGCTACCGCAGTCTTCGAAAGTTGGAATTCAAATACAAAAAGAATTAACTAAAAAGTCATCGGAAAATTTTTCGAAGAATGCGTGAGAAAATGCAAAAACAAGTAATTTGTTAAACAAAAATTAACTGTGTTGTAGATAAATATAATTTTAATACAAGTAATATTTCATATAAATAAGTACAAAAAAATCCATTAATTAAAAAATTCAATAAATCATTCATTTTTTAATTTCTCGATAGTTACAGTTATGGTTTCTCACCACCACTAGTTTGAATAGTCTACCAAATGGTGTTTGGCAAGTAAAATCTGGGATATAATACACATATTTTTACTACAGTGGCGCACTTAAGGGAGGGGGGGGGGGGCCCCTTCCAGCCCCCCCCCCCTCCCACAGCCCTTGAAAAATTTCTGTTGAATATAGCCGTTTTTAAACAATAATTAAAATTTAATTAAGTATTTATAAAGAAAAATTAATTTTAGTAATTAATGCTAATTATTAATTCAATAATTTATTTTTAGCTGTTTTTTTGTTTCCAAAATCGACAAAATCAAAAGAATACGTTTGGCGTCGTATTGAGGTATGATACAAGAATGGTGAGCTTTCGACCCTGGATCCCCTAAAAATTTTTTGTGTACGCTACTCTTTTACTATTATATTAGCGGGCTCATAGGATTTAAAATTGAGAATTTAGTAGCAGATGAAGTCCTGAATACCAGAAAAAGCAGATAACCATTGACACAGTTACTAGTGCTACTTCTTGTCACACGGATTATGCTTGGTGGACTTGATAACCTCACAGAAGTATTTTAAAAGTCATGAACCTTGAATAATAAGAAGTTGAATTAAAATAAATTTTTGATGGATATGGCATGTGTCAAACACGATTCCATAAAAGGTTTTGAATTCTAGAGTTGATTTTGAATATCCTAGACGGGTTTTTGAAATGTGTGATTTTAAAAACATTATATATATTTCTGTTAGCTATCACAAGTTAAAAGAGATGGAGATATTTCTCTTTCTATGGTAAGTTAATAATAATTCATGCTTATCAGAAGGACAAAGATTCTGATTGGAGATAATTAACTGCTGTCTTCATTAACTGACTGTAATTACTGTCTTCCTTTGAGTGTCTTCTTTACGAATCTCAAATGTTAATGCTGCGTATCACACACAATTAATTTTAGAACATTTTTGTATTTTCTCTTTTACACTCTGTTTATAATAATTTAAAGAATTCTTGTGAATTTTTTTTTTTTTTCAATTTTTTTCAAATTACTTAATTTTTTTCTTTTTCCATTTATGGACATTATTATTAAATGTAATTCAAATATCTTGTTTGTAATTTCCATTTCAAAATACGTGAATATTTTGGTTTATTCAAATGCCGAGAAATTGTAATTTGATGAAAACTATTTAACATTAATTTGTTAATTATAAGTAATATGTGTTAATGTCATCTAAAACAATACGTTTTTAAGACGTTTCTTGGAATACTTTTAACAATTTTTCTCAGTAATTTTGATTCGAATTACGCAGATAAGCATAAATAAAGAAAAATAAATCATCCGATTATAACTACATTTTTAATTATTGGACTTAATGTACTAAAGCAACAATTAATATATTTAATTATATCATAAAGTAATTTAATTATACAATGTACGATTTTAATATTAATTATTAACGCGCGTTAAATATAGTATTTAATATATTAAATATTGTTTAACTATAAAGAATTACCACGTTAAAAATTGAATTATTAGGCCTAAAGCAGTGCTTCTCACACTTTAAATGTATGTGACCTAATAATCAATCCTAATTTTCATCGCATCCATTCAAATAAAAATACATTGAGTTCAATAGTACTATACTTTGACGCTAAAGCTACCATATGACTTTAACTTCTTAACTGCCACCGGCGTATATATACGTCTCGCTCAACCAGTTGCTTTAAATGCCTTAGACGTATATATACGTCTTTTGGAAATACGATATTCTCTGCGCAATGCTATCTATAAAAAGATTCCGTAGACTTTGGAATTCAATAAAAGGACCTGGGCAGTGTTTGCGAAGGAATTCCTTGTATTTATTCTTTTTCTCCCCCAGAATACATCCCATATGCACGCCTACGTGGAAAACGATGGCATTGGGGAGCGAATCACGTAAATTTTAATCAGCAGTGAAGGGATTATTTATAAACCTTACAAAAATTATCAAGATAAGAGTTGATTTTTGTATATAATTTTATATGTGACAAGCCTATGGGATCACTGGAAATTATTAAATTTGCTCTAAGCCTAGTATTGTTGAATTAATTATAAAACAGGCATTGTATAGTACTGGTACATTTATAAGTGTACTATATCAGTGTAAATGTTAATTTTATTTTTTATTATGTTAGAGTATATTTTGCTTATTTTCAGTAAATTAATAATTTTCTTTAAATAATCTTTTTCAATATGCTCGCGCCCCCCTCTTACAGTTATCCCGCCCCCCCGGGGGTGCTCCCACAGTTTGAGAAACGCTGGCCAACAGACTTAAAATATGGTAGGCATGTTTCTTTTGATTAATGCAAATCCACTAGGAATTGGAATCGTTTCTCAAGGGAAGAAGTAATGGGGACGCAAAAGGTAAATTTCTAAATCTGTCCTTTTTAATCAAGAGACGAAGGGTATAAGAATGTTTTTGAATACAACTGAAAGCTTAATTCTTGGAAGATATAAATATCTTAAAAGCGATATACAGAGTTATACAACATTGTAAAATACCTAGCGAAGCTGATTAGCAATAACAAAAAAATATAATGTGTTCGGGCTTAAGGTATCCAAAAGTTATGACTTATTATTACAGAACTACAAATGAACAGTTTATTACCTATCAGAATGTAATAAACTGTTCATTTGTGGCTTGGAAACCCCACTGAGATTTATTAGGTCGTGTCCGATCGGCTGCACGTGCGCGCATTATTCGGCAAACGCAGACGATAAACTTGTTTCACTAATTTCTTTAGTAAAGATGTGGACACCACAGCAAAAGGTGCAGAGCGTACTTTTGTTAGCGGAATTTAAATCAGTCACGCTTGTACAGCGACGTGTTTGAACAGAATGGAATGTCGTTACTCGCTTGCCTAATAGACATTAGTACACCTACAAAATGAATTACGCACACGATCAACACTGTGTTCCACCACGAAAACTTAAGGATACTTGCCAGTTTGAGATACCAAAGTTCCCATCTCCTTTAAGGTATTCGACTACGTTCGGAACCGTGATTTTAAAAAAGCGCATAAATGGATAATATTTATGATATTTAGTGTCACTTAGATTAGACTACATGTATAAAACTGTTTTAAGGACATTTTGACAAAAAAAATTATTTAAATACAATATTTCGGCAAAAAATTAACTTAGAATAACCTTTTTTCAAAATGTTCTCCTTTTATAAAAAATGCCTCTAAAATAATAATATTTTATATACTTAAATAAAGTAAAGACTTCTCCAGAGAGTCCGAAATAGGATGTTTGAAAAATTCACATTATTTTCAGTTACCACCCATTGGAATATAATTATCGTCGTTTTTTTCTTAAAATTGCTCCCCTCTGTTGTCGTAAAACATGGATAAGCCCACTTCTAAGTTATATGTTTCAAAAATTCTAGTTGAGTCTCTGTTCAGAGGTCTGAGCTATATAAAGGCAAAATATTATTATAATAGAAGCATTTTTCACAAAAGGAGAATATTTTGAAAATGGGTCATTCTATGTTCATTTTTTGTCAAAATATTGTACTTAAATCATTTTTTATTGTAATACTATTCTTAAAACGATTTTGTATACATTTTCTAATCTTAAATATTATCCATTTACACGCTTTTGCAAAATCACTTTTTCGAAAGTAGTCGGATACCTTAAAGTTCTTTCCCACTGATGGATAGATTTTGATGTCGGAGGATCGACACACCATTCTGTTTGAACACATCGCTGTACACGCGTGACTGATTTAAATTCCGTTAACCGAAGTACACCCTGAACCTTTTGCTACGGCGCCCACATCTTTACTAATGAAGTCAGTGTAACGAGTTTATCGTCTGTGATTTCCGAATAAGGCACGCACGTGCGGCCGATCGGACTAGACCCAAAAACACTCGGAGGGGTTTCCAATCCACGTATGAACAGTTTATTAGATTCTGATGGGTAGTTCCGTAATAATAAGCCTGAACACCCTGTGAAAACACGCATACAACTTTGTCCCAGTTATACGCAATAAACATTTTGAATACATAAGATACAATAAAGTATTAAATCAAATAAACTAATGTAACTATTCACCCATTAAACAAATTGAATGTAATCATTACACAGTTAAGATTTCAAACAAACCTTATTTCTGCCTTCATTATTTACTGTCACATGGAACAAGCAAATGATAAATTATTTTTGTCATTCGCCCTAATAAATCAGATAAATATTATTCATATTCACAGTTCCATAAAAACATAATGAAAAAACTCTGAAATACGCACTACATGCATACGACTTTCTATAATAAGTCTGAGGAAGGCATTATTTCCGGAAATCCTTTCCAGTCATTAATTGAGTGTGTTTGTCATATAAATAGTTTATTGATTACTTATTTATTGTCAATATTTTTTTTTATGTCTATATTCTTTAGATGCGAAAACGATGGCGTTATCACTTATCCATCAAAATTAATAAATGAATCCTTTTTGCTTGTTCTAACTAATGCAAGACGACTGGAGTAATTAAAAAGTTTTATTGAGACGTGTGTTGGAAATTAATTGAAAGAGGAAAGCTGACAAAATATAAATAGTTGTTACAAACTTACGTCAGCGTTTCTTAAACTGTGGGGTTCGCCCCCTCGGGGGGCGTGACAACTCTGCGAGGGAGGCGCGAGCATATTGAAAAGTAAAAAAAAAAGAGTATTTAAAAAAATTATTAGTTCACCGAAATTAAATAAACAAAATACATTTTTACGTAGTATATATAAAAAATAAATTACACATTTACACTGATATATTATACTTGTAAAGGTATCAAGGCTACATAATGTATTTTACGACTAATTTAACAATACGAAGTTAAGAACAAGTTTAATAATTACCAGTGACCCCATGAGATTGTCATATATAAAATTATATACTAAAATTAACACTTATATATTAAAAAAAAGTACGGTTTATAATTCATCCCTTAACTGCCGATTAAAAGTTAAGCGATTCGCTTCCCAATGCCAGCCATTTACCACGTAGATGAGCGTATGTGATGTATTGGGGGGGGGGGGGCGAGAATGCAAACAAATAAACAAAAATATTCCGAAATAAGTAAATTCTTCACAAAAATTGTCAAAGTCCTTTTATTGCATTCCAAAGCCTTCGGAATAATTTTATGGATAGCAGTGCACAAAAAAGATCGTACTTCGGAAAGACGTATATATACGTCGGGAAAATTAATGCTTCGACTGAGAGAGACGTTTATAAACTCCGGTGGCACTTAAAAAGTTACGGTCGTATCATAGTTTTAGCGTATTATTGAATTCAATATATAGTTATTGTATGAGGGGGCGCGATGAAAATCATGATTGAATATTGGGTCACGAATATTGAAACTTTGAGAAGCACTGTGACTTGCGTTATTATCCTCTTCATAAATGAAGCTTTATCAGTAAAAACAAGTAATAGAAGAGGGAAAAAATTAATTCAATTCCTACTTAGGTCAATAAAGAAAATTTTTATTTCAGTTAATTAAATTTTTAATTAATAAATTAATATTAATGTATTAACAAGTGTCATTTACTACAAGTTTAAAGAAATGTATTTGAACTTGAGTGTATGAATAAAAAGTATCAATATAAATGATCATATCATGAATGAAAATTATCAATATAAAGGAATCTTATTAAACATGTTTACAAAAGACATTTAAACCATTCCTAAATGAGAAAGTTCATCAGTTTAAAGATACCAAGAGTCCGTGTATCATAAAAATTTTCCCCAATGTCTATTATCTGTCCCGTAATTTCAGTTGGCGATAATATTTCAGAAATAAATTTTAGATCTTCTAAAAAATAAGTATTTGAAGTCAAGAAAAAATTCGCTAGAAAGACCTACTGGTGCCATTTGTTGCAGCTAGTTCCAACATCGTCAGAAATAATGCAGAACAAATTTAAAACTTTAAAATAAAATTTTTTTTATGAATTAATATTTGAAAAAACTTTATTACCATCAAGTGTCATCCACTACAAGTTTAAAAAAAAGAGGGATTTGATTTTGAATGGATGAATAAAAAGTATTTTAATAACGATTGAAAATTTGAATATATATATATATATATATATATATTGATGGGGAGAGAGTGAACCAAAAGTAGGAATTGAAAAAAAAAAAGACTTGTGGGACGATTATATTATTTCTGTGGAAAGGATTCAGTCACGTCACAAAATTATCGGAGTTAATTTTTTTCCTAACACTATTTATCATAGTTGCCATTGTAAGCTAATAAACAATGTGATCCCAAACTTTGAAAAGGCTTTTTATTTACCAATGAATTACGAATTTTATTACGACTTCTTTAATCTACAGAGATTATTCTAGCAAAATAATTTTGCCTTCTACATTTTTGATATCCAATTTAATTTCAGCTTCATATACTAAAGCAAAATGTTGTTGGTTTTTTAAATGTTTTTAGATTTTAAAAGCAAAATATAATACACCGGCCTCCAAAAGTTAAGGAACAACCGATTTTTTGCGCCTTATTTGCAAATGAATGAATGTAGAAATTCCAAATTTGGATGACATGTGCACAAAACAGTTATGTATTGACTGCAAGATAGAAGTTCACAAAACAAAAATTCAAAAATGATTTACAACAAAAAAAAAGGCAATCTCGCTGGAAAAGTCCATTCTTGGAAAAAATAATAATCACAGTTTTATGTCGTAAAATGTCATAGAAACATAACAATATTGGGTTTTAATAAGGGATATGCCCACCCCCTAGCTTGAATGCATTGACAGCATCGAATTTCCATTAAGTCAATTAAGTTTTCGGTTACCGAAATGGGAAGGGAAGACCAGACACGGAGTGAGCTTTGTTCCAGCTCTCCTAAAGACCTTGGAGGAGGACTTAAAGCAGATGTCTACCAAGATAGTCCCAAAGTTCTCTATCGAATTTAAGTCTGGAGATCGAGCTGGCCATTCCATTCGCACCAAACCAAGACCCTAAAAATATTCCTCAACAATTACAGCTCGGTGAGGTCGTGCATTATCATCCATCGGAATTAAGTCATTGCCAATTGCACGCACCGGCATACGGACTGACATATGGTTCAAGGATCTCATCTCGATATCTCACACCTGTCGGAGTTCCTCCCTGGAACATATGCAGGTCAGTATGTCCACTGAGTGAGATCCCTGCCCAAACCATTATTCCACCTCCTCGATAACTGTGTATTTCAATAGTGTTGGATTGATGATGATATCTGGAACTTCGTTCCCTCCAGACGATCAGACGTTCTGAGTCGCTCTCCAGTGTGAATCTGGACTCGTCTATAAAAAGTACAGAAGCCCATTGCTGTCTGGTCCAGGAAACGTGTTCTCTTGCCTAAGATAAGCGGGCCCTTCTCTGTCATCTGTTGAGGGGTACACACACAACTGGTCACCTTGCATAGAGACCTGGATTGTGAAGACGCCTTCATACCGTACTAGCGAATATTCTTCTCCCTGATGCTACAGAGTGGTCTGCAGCAAGTTGCGGCATAGAAATCCTTCTTCTCCTTCGGGCCGAAAGAGCAATAAAACTGTCTCCTGCAGGTGTTATAGCTCGTGGTCGGCCTGAAACATGTCTTCTGGACACAGATGCTTCGATTTGATATTGATTCCAAAGACGGTTGACCACTCTAAGAGACATTAAAACGCCTAGAAGCATCAGTCTGTAACAACCCCATTTCCATCCATCCGACCACCCTCCACCTTAAGGAATCGGGCAACCGGCTTCTCTCAGACATTGCGAGACCCCACTACATATTGTCAACAAATCTGCTAACAGAAGTTATAAATCAACAAAAGTTACCCGCGTAATTACGAAAGCCTGATACATGCATACTTTTCTCTCAATCATATATATCTGTTCTTTCCCATTAAAAAAAATTGTTTTTGCATATATTTGTATAAAGTTCGTTTTTATCATTTATATAAACTATATATTTTATCATTTATATAAACTAT
>BMAV01000753.1:106963-145546 GCA_019973955.1 Trichonephila inaurata madagascariensis
TTATATAAACTATATATTTTATCATTTATATAAACTATATATTTTATTATTTATATAAACTATATATTTTATCATTTATATAAACTATACATTTTATTGTTAATGTCATTTTTTTACGATGAGCATCAAAAACATGTTGTTTTTTAACTGTTGGAGGTCAGTGTACATAAACTCTCTAAATTTAATTTGATATCGAATTGTAGGTTTCATGTTTGAAAATTGACTACTTATGGCACTTTTCTATTAGCAAGGCATCAGTTATAATACTGCGCCAAAGCGCCAACTGTAATAATCTACTAATAAGCAAGAATTGATATTTGCTTAGTATTCTGCGCCACTATTTATTTTTGTCCCCTAATAGACTTCTATAAATAGAAAAACAGCTTATTGGTATTTTACATACTTAACAAAATGAGAATCTAAGTAACAGAGAAAATTATATAAAATAATCGTTATAATTAATTTAGTTAGCTATAGTAATAATTATAATGCTTGGGGACATGTTTATACATTGCTTAAGTATTTTTTTAATTATCAAATCAAATTAGAAAAAAGCTGTGTTATAGAAATACTGAGTTATATCGAGGTAGATAGTATTTAAAAGGAATTTCTATATTTTATTCCACCTTGTATATATAAAAAAAAATTAGAATATTTTTGAAGTTTTAAAAACTGTTTAAAACTCTTGCCTTTTCATGCGAAGAAGTTGAAATGGCAGATTTTATGTGCTTGAAACCACCAACTATAAAATGTCTTATACAAGAATGTGGTTTGGAGGTTCAAACATTTTCCTCTCAAACCAACAGATTTGTAGTTTCTAGAATACAGATTTCATTAAAAGCTGAATGTGCTACATTTGTTGATAAGAAAAGCATGGATGGAATGTGAGTTATATGAAAATATAAAGCAAATTATATGATAAAGAACCATACGTTTCTTTACATATTTATAGAAAATAATAAAACCATAAGTAAAAAAATATTTTGTATTATCAAATATTTGCATATTTCTAAAATAAATCTCTTATACTTGTTGTATATATATATTTTTTGACTTTCAAGACTCCTATTAATTAAATTATATCAAAAATTTTTGCAGACGTGATGATCAAAGCGTAACATTTTATGGAAGTGCAAAAAACTTTTGGAACTAAACTTTTTAATGTGCATTATGAACACAGATTTCATTAAAGAAAATAACTCCGTCCAGTGACACCCACAGGAACTTTTCAAGGAGAGGGGATCGAGGGGTGAAAGTCCACCATTCGGGAACAAAAAGCAGTAAAAGAATAAATTATTGAATAAATAATTAGCATTAATCAATAAAATAAATTATTAAAAACAAATACTTAGTTAATTTTTGCTTTCTATATGCATGGGATTATAAAGAATGAGAGAATATTAACGTCGCACAGTTCAGCTACTCGAGGGCTTTTGGCGACGGACCTCGTAATTTTGAGCCATGGTCAAGTGATGAGGACGAAACCAGAGCTGGCACCTCTTCCCCCTGTCTTAAATACCACACCAACGGGAGGACGTTTGAGCTCACAACATATTTAACGTGCATCGCCCCCCCCCTCCCTACACGGCGGGTCTTCAGCAATACAAGGCTCAAACTCATGACACGCCGACCACGAGTCCGTTACCTTAAGCACTAGGCTACTACCGCCACACATAAAATTATAATAAATCGAAAAAAAAATCTAGTGTGATGGGGGTGGGTTCGGACTAGTGCTCCGGCCCCCCCCCCCCTTCCTTGTATGCACCCCCTGACTGTCCAATTCTTCATGTTTCATTTTTATCAACTACAAATTCAAGCTACACTGCTAGTCACCGTAAATGCAACACCCTGAAGGAAGCATGCAAATAACATGAAATTTACAACATGCATTAGTGGAGGGGTGAGATATGCAAATGATTAGAATTTCAGCGCAGACACACATCACGCGCGCCTGTGGCGCCACCTCAAAGCGCTATTTAAGGCTTGGAGATTTCGACGATTTCAAGTTCGGCAATTGTGCTTTTCTTGTGGTTTATTCAAAAAAAAAACAAAAAAAAACGATCAGTTATGTCTCGTAGAAAACAGCTATCAGCTTTTGATCAAGAATCTGAGTTTGACAGAGGAATGACAGCGGCCTACCGAGATTGTGGATTATCTTACATCGAAATTGGTAGTCGTGTTGCACGAAACCAAACAACTGTAATGTGGATATGTGACCATTGGATGCAGGAGGGTACGACGGACCAACGTGGTCGATCGCATCCACCTCAGTGCACCACTTCACGTGAGGACAGGCAAATTGGGCGCATGGCAGTGGCGGATCACTCAGTCACATCACGAACCATAGCACAGAACATTGAGTCTGTAACGCATCATTCAGGATCTGCGCGTACCATTCGACGCCGTTTACAGCAGAGTGGTCTGTCCGCAAGACGTCCATTGCTTGGTCTACCCATGACGCAGAACCACAGACGTCTCCGCGGCCAATGGTGCGATGAAAGAAGGATGTGAGCGGCAGAATGGAATGAAGTTGTCTTTACTGACGAGTCACGCATCTGTCTGCAACACCACGATGGTCGGATTCGAGTCTGGAGACACCGTGGAGAGAGGATGCTGAAGAGCTGCATTATGCACCGCCACACTGGTCCTGCACCGGGTATTATGGTATGGGGGGGGGTATTGGATATCACTCTCGCATTCCTCTAGTACGCATTGCCGGTACTTTAAACAGCCAGCGCTACATCTCTGAGGTGTTCGAGCCAGTTGTCCTTCCTTACCTTCAGGGCTTGGCCATAGCCATATTTCAACAGGATAATGCGCGACCACACGTGGCACGCATTGTCCAAAGGTTCTTCGTCAATCTCCAAATTGAATTGCTTCCCTGGCCGGTTCGCTCTCCAAATCTTTCGCCGATAGAAAACATGTGGTCCATGGTTGCTCAACGATTGACCCAGATTACACCCCCAGCTGCACACCAGATCAAATTTGGCAACGTGTGGAAGCTGCTTGGTCTGCTGTACCTCAAGAACACATCCAAAGTCTCTTTGAATCAATGCCGAGGAGTGCGGCAGCGGTGATTTCCAACAATGGCGGCTACTGTGGCTACTGATTCTGGCTGGAACCACACTTCACGGAAGTCTATAAATTTAATCATTTGATACTTGGTCAAAAAAAACGTGTTATCTACAAAATAAATTTTGTTGTGCTATCTCTTGTCTTTCTTGGTGTTGCATTTACGGTGGCCACACAGCAGTGTAGATGTATCTCCATTTTTATTTTTTAATTACTATATAAGACGTACCGTAGTTTTTTGATTTAAAAGTTGAGTATAGAATATGAATCACATATTTATTCATAGAAAGTTTTGCAAAAAAATTGTGGCTTTTTATTTATTTATTTATTTTTAATGATGAACGAGAAAAAAGGGCTCTTAAAAATTTTTGGTGTACAACAAAAGTCAGTTAATAACATAAAATTCAAAAAAGAAAAGAATTTATTATCCACAAAAAGGAAGTCAAGGATATTAACTAGTCAATAAATCCTATTATTTAAATAAAAATGGCTACAAAAATATTCTTAAAGATTCTTATTTATAATTACAATAGAATTTTGAAATACCTTTGGAACCAATCTAAAATTACTTATGGGCATTTAAAAATTATCCGAAAACTCATTTTTTATATTTTACTAGCATTATTTTTTCAAAATAATTATTAATTCAAACACTATCACGAGTTAATTTCTTCATATTAAAAGAATCATTAATTACCGAAGTTTTTTATATCTAAAAAGCTCAAAGCTCTATCAAAGCCTTAAGATATTTAAATTTCATCATAATTCACTCCGTTCTTTCATTAAACAATCTTGCATATTACCATCAATGATTTTTCTCTACATTACCATTCTAATTCAAAACCATTTTCTATTTATTGCTTAATTCAGTTCCCTTTTATAAATCATTTGAGAAAACGTCTCCTTGAAAAATTAAAAGGAAAAAAAAAAATCTAAAAACGAATCAAATAAAATAATTGTTTCTTGGAACAGAGCAATAGATCTAAAGCCATTAGAATCGAAAGTATTTGATTTTAATGACTTTGTTTTCACTCTTTAGAACGTATTACACTTATAGTCCTCTCACCTAATTTTCCCTGAATATTTTCTCCTCGCTGTAATTAACTGTAACCTAAACGCTTAAGAAACAAATGGATAAAAAAGAATATCACGGATGTTGATTCAACTTGATTGCCTTCAGTTGAATTCGAAACGGGAAGAGTAAGAGACAGAATAAGAATTAAAAAAAGACACGCTGTAACCTTGATATTAGAATCATTAATCAAATGCTGGTTGTATTTTTTTTCTCTCTCTATGATCAATTAAGGATTGAAAAATTCCCTATTTGAGCTCCTAAAAACCATTTAAAAAAACACTAATCACCGTTAAAAAGATATTTTTTTAATATTTTCATGCTTTTTAAAGTGAAATCAACCCAACGATTCATATTCACTTAATGGTGTTTTTACACTGACGTGTGTTTATAACGAAATTGGTGTTATATAACTTTATTTTTCTTTTTTATCTAAACATATAAAAAGGGGGGAAAGCGACTCACTCACTTATTTATCAAGATATCTCCGGAACTATTAGCCCTACAGACTTGAAATTTGGCAAGAGTGCTCCTTTCCTTTCATGGAGTAGAAATCCGCTAAGAATGGGTTTTGCGAAAATCGATCACCAAGGACTGGGGTGGCCAACCCAAATGACCTCGCGGGCCACTTCGGAAGAACTTTCCAATCCCGCGGGCCGCATATAAAAATATATATCTTTATCTTAGATTTGGATCCATTACAAACATTTGTTGCAGTGAAAATTTAAAACAGACTGATGTATTATTATTGTTTTCAATGTTTTTCATGTATACAAACATATATAATATAATAATAATAATGCAATGATCAAATAATGTTTAATTTATTTAATTAGTGAGATATCTGTTTCTCAAATCTTTCACTTAGTTTTTGCAAGTCGATTTTAATGCATGTGTATTTGCGTATCGTAATTGATGTTCCAGATTTTCGTGCGTTAAGTTTGAGCACGATTTGTGTTTGTTAAATTTCAATTTAGGAAAAAAAAAAGAGAGATTCGCAGTAACAGAAGCAACATGATAAAAGAATAACAGTTATGGTAATAATTTTTTTCAAAACAAAAATAACGTACAAAATAGTCGAATTTTGTAAAGTTGTAAAGAATCTCGCGGGCCGCAAAATTATTGAAGGCGGACCACATGCGGCCCCCGAGCCACGGGTTGGACACCCCTGCCCAAGGAGATTTTGACGGTTTAAGGGGAGTTGTAGATAAATATTCCCGTTTGAGAAGTATTAGACCTAGATTTGTAATTTGGTAAGCATGTTTACAGGGACGTCTTAAGGCATGGGCCAACTGGGCCCGGGCCCAGGGCCTCGACTCTGTCTTAATAAGCTCATGATCTGGATAATTTTAATGGTCAAATACCATTCCCGTACATATTCTCCGAAAAACAGAGAATTTCAAACTGCACATGTCAACTGGCAGAAGTGATAAGACTGTATTATTATGTGATGACTGTTGTCCATGTTTAGGCCTTGGCTTAATACCATAAACAATCATTCAACTGATTTAGTAGAAATGTGGCCATCGGTGGAGCCGGTTTGTGCCTAATCTCAAAAATCTTAAGATGTTTGAGATGTGTGACTCGTGCGCATTTATTTGTTTCAAATTACCGTTTGAACGAGTATTTGACAATGCATTAATCCACTCCCAAGAGGTGTTGCGAAGATTAAGGATGCTTTGTAGATATAAATTCCCGTTTTTAAAATATTAGACTTACAAACTTGAAATTTGGTAAGTAAGTACCTTTCCTTGAGTAGAGATCCGCTAAGAATGGTTTTGCGGAAATCGACTCCTTAAGGTATCCGACTACGTTCGGAACCGTGATTTTGCAAAAGTGCATAAATGGATAATTTTTATGATAATTAGTGTCACTTAGATTAGAACACATGTATAAAATTGTTTTAAGGACATTTTGACAAAAAAAATTATTTAAATACAATATTTTGGCAAAAAATTAACTTAGAATAATCTTTTTTCAAAATGTTCTCCTTTTGTGAAAAATGCTTCGATTATAATAATGTTTTGACTGTATATTGCCTGCCTCAGACCTCTGTAATAACCTCTGTGTGTGTGTTTGAAATATATAACTTAGAAGTGGGTTTATCCTATTTTACGACAATAGAGGGGAGCAATTTTAAGAAAAAAACGCCGATAATTATTTGAATTGGTGGTAACTCTGAAAATAATGTGAATTTTTCAAAATTCTAATTGAGCCTCTGTAAACAGGTCTGAGCTATTTACAGGCAAAACATTAAAATAATAGAAGCATTTTTCACAAAAGGAGAACATTTTGAAAAAAATTATTCTAAGTAAATTTTTTGCCAAAATATTCTGTTTAAATATTTTTTTTGTCAAAATATCCTTAAAACAATTTTATACATGTATTCTAATCTAAGTGACACTAAATATCATCAAAATTATCCATTTATGTGCATTTTTAAAATCACGGTTTCGAACGTAGTCGGATACCTTAAAGGGCTTACGGAGAGACGTATAAATAAAAAAAAACTATTAAACCTACGTACTTGAAATTTCGCACTTGTTGTTGAGAATTGATTCATTGAAAACGATTTTATTGGGAATTGACTTTCAAGGGAAGCTGACAGGGGTTAAGGGGTACGTAATAGATTTAAAAAAAAAAAAAAACTCCCGTTTTTGAACTATTAGGCGTACACACTTGAGATTTGATAAGTATGCTTCTTTTGGTAATAGAGATTCGCTATGAATTTATTTTAAGAAAATCGACTTCCTTTGGGGTACGTAAAGGGATAAGAGGGTGCTATAGGAAAAACATCCTGTTTTTGAATTGTTAGACCAACGTACTTGACATTTGGTAAGCATGTTTAGAATTGAGAATCGAATAATACATTTTATGGAAATTGACTCCTATGGAGGGCGAGAGTTAATGAGCATATTGATATAAAAATAATGTGTCGCTTTTGGACGATTAGACTTATACTTGAAATTGAGCAAGCATGTCTATCTCGTTGAGTAGAGATGCCCTAAATATTGGTTTTACATAAATCCATTTTGGGGAGGAAGTTTCGAGAGCGTAAAAATCATTCTACTTCAATTTTAGAAATTCAAGTTCAATCTTTTTCTAAATCAAGCGATGATAATCGAATGTTAGGGCTTAAATATTAATAATTTCTGTATACATAAACACAATATATATATTCCTACAACATCAGGAAATATATCTACCGAAGCGGGTGGGTAACATCTAGTAATTTATAATTCCCAATGTAAAATTATGCATTGCCTTCTTTGGATTTAAACTCCGAAAGTCAGTCTTTAAAAATAATAACAAAATGGCGATTTCAAAAACAAAAACAAAAAAGAATATTCTTTTATTTTATTTTCCCCATTTTCATTTCAGCAAAAATTCAATGGAAATTTATTCACACAAATTAGTCAGAATTACTGGGTTAAGCCTAAATTTTATTATTCACTTGGTGGTTGAACAAGGAGATCAATGATAAAATAATGATCAGAAATAAAATTGATTTGAAATTAGTTCCGTGCCCAAAAAGATTTCAATAGCCTTTTGCACTTACGACTAAATTTGGCTGCCAGAAAATAAATGGCTATACGTGACTGATTGCGAAATTAAAATATGATGAATACATACATATAGTGCATTCAAAATATAATTTCAACCGAGTTGTTGAGAAAATGCAATTACCAAAACAAAAGAAAGTAGAAACTCAAAAGAAGAAAAACTTATTTAAGATTTCCTTGAGAATTAAAAAGAATTCGAAATGTCATCGTTTTAGGCCTAATTCCACGCCTGTTTGACGGATTTCGTGCAATTTACTTCTTTTTCGCATTCGAATATTACGAGATTATTCTTTTCCCGCTCTCTGATGTTTTGATCGAACGTTTTTAAAGAAGGGTGTGACTTGATTTCATTACTAATCGCTTTCATCTATTATTATTTTTATTATTATTTTATCTGAGCTTCCTATTTTACTACTGAAGTCTAAATGGTGCAGGTGAAAGCTGAAACTGTAATGTGAACAATGGTAAGCATTTGTCTAATTGACGTTCGAGGTGTTTTCATCTGTCACAGGAAATTAAGCAGTTCTGGGCGTTTTCACAATCACACACCGATCCCATTTCAATTGTGATTGAAATCACAGTGATCCCCAATGATTTCAGTGATAACTCGTAAATCAAAAATGTCCGTATGTGTTTTCCTCCGTTGAATTAAATTACGCCATTTTATTTTAAAAAATCGTTTTCTCTTTTTTAAGAATTCTTGTATGAGAAATTATGTTCTATTCATTTATTTTTGGAGTGTAAAATTGGTAATTGCATATTTGTTCGAATCATAAAATTGATCTACTTAATTTGTAAACTGGTACACCGTTGCCAACACTTTTAATCAAAAAGAATGGAATTGTAAAAAGAAATATTTTTTTTTTATAAAAGATCAGATATTTTATTGGTGTCATACTTTTCTCGTTTTTTTAAGCATTTATTTTAAATATAATTTAATTCGATAATCATCACATGCAAGGAAATTATTATTGAGGATTATATTTCACGTAGAATTTTTTTAAAAAAAACAACACTTTTTGAAATGTAAGTTTAAATTCTTATTACTATACCACAAGACAGGAACCATGACATTAAAATAAATCTTACTGTTTTCTAAATATATACAGTTTAAAAAATTCCTTTTTTAAAGGAAAAAAAAACTAAATGAATTTAAAGTTTTATGATATGTTCTAGCATTGCTATATTCATTTAATGTTTATTTTCACAATAGCAATTGCGATATTATACAGAGATTCCCAATAAAATATAGTCACTCAAAGAGTATATACAACACTAACACAATTATTATGATACATAAATTTTTAAATATCAAAATAATGGAAACAAATGTAGGAACCAGACATTTAAAAAACGTGTTAAAATTGCCGTCCATTGTGGCAAGGACACAGCTGATAAAGCTGACTGGATGCTTCAACTTTATTTGTAAAAGAATTCATGAAATAAGGAGATCAGTTATATTATTCATGCTAATCAAACACACGTAATATGAACTAAAATGTTCAAATTCTATTGAAATACTTCAACTTATTTCTTGTGACATTTGGTTGTTTGCATTTCTGAACTACAAAAAAAAACAAAAAAAATTTTAGAGAAAATACATGGAAGTTAGAATTTTTTATATGCATTATTTAATTACTAATTCTTAATATATTGAACATAATTCCAGTTATCATAGGAGAGAAATGAAATCAATAAACAAAAAGCAACTAGACGAAAATTAAAACAAATACGTCTAGTGCAGATTATTAGATAATTTAATATAACACCTAGTGCTGTGTGCATTTTATGAGGGCAATTTAAAGTAGAACCATGAAGAAAGGCCTAAGCAAAGTCATGGAAAAGCCATATATGACGACCAATGACGATCGATGTTTGCCTATTAAAGCAAGGTGTAAAAGGAATGCAAGAGATTCTGAGCTATTTCTTGTGTTTCGTGTTGTCCCAGAAACGCCAGTTTCAAATGTTACTGTTTTAAGAAAACTACGAGATAGAGGTTTGCTTGAAAGAAGACCTGCTGTTTGCGACCCATTGATTTTTAACTCCAGAAGAGCCAGTACAGCACAGAGCTGAGAACATCGAGAAGCGATCGGAGAAAGACCGTTCTATTCACTGATGAGTTCATATTCAGCTTAATCACTGATTCTCAACGTACCTTTATCTAGAAATTAAAAGACCAGCTACATGTCCAGCCAATGCTGATTTAAGCTCGTTTGGGGGCCTAGGCGCAGAAGATCTACAGGCTCCTTTGGCACTGGCGGATTGAAATTTATAACCAGACAATCTGGTTAAGTCCAGCTTATCCCAGCCCCTGGGCGCCCGCTTCAAGTGCCTAATGGATAAACCAGTACTGCGTCTTGCTTCATTCAAGGAAGTGATTGGCTGGCTATGGAAGTTCAATGGCTTGTTAAGAGGTATCCGACTACGTTCGGAACCGTGATTTTGCAAAAGCGTGTAAATGAATAATATTTATGATATTTAGTGTCACTTAGATAAGAATACATGTATAAAATTGTTTTACGGACATTATGACGAAAAAAAATTATTTAATTCCAATATTTTGGCAAAAAATTAACTTAAAATAACCTTTTTTCCAAATGTTCTCCTTTTGTAAAAAATGCTTCTATTGTATTAATATTTTGCCTGTATATATCCCAGACCTCTGTACAGAGGCTCAACTAGAATTTTTGAAACGCATAACTTGGAAGTCGGTTTATCCATGTTTTACAAAAACAGAAGGGAGAAATTTTAAGAAAATACGCCGATAATTATTTCAAATGGTTGTAACTCTGAAAATAATGTGAATTTTTCAAAACTCATAGTTGAGCCTCTGTACAGAGGTCTGAGCTATATAAAGGCAAAATATTAATACAATAGAAGCATTTTTCACACAAAAGGAGAACATTTGGAAAAAAGATTATTCTAAGTTAATTTTTTGCCAAAATATTGTATTTAAATAATTTTTTTTGTCATAGTGTCCTTAAAACAATTTTATACATGTATTCTAATCTAAGTGACACTAAATATCATAAATATTGTCCATTTGCACGTTTTTGCAAAATCACGGTTCCGAACGTTGTCGGATACCTTAAGATGTTGAATGGGTGCATAAACCGTGTCTTATAAACAAAGTTTTTGCAACTGCTTCGAGACACATGGATGAAATATAGTTCTATGTTACCCTCTTCAGAGGTGGATTAGGTGTGTGTGTGTGTGTAATAATTCCCTCTAACATACTTTAAATTAACTCTCTTTAATGATCTATAAATAATCTTTCACAGTCTTAGGTTTAAAATAAAACATTGTAATCGTAATCGTAATCGGTTAAACCTAAATCTAAATCCCGCGCATTCTAGCCAATCAGAACCACTATTACGTAATAGTCACGCGCGTGTGCACTGTTGGTATATAAACACCAAAAGCTGATGTAATCGCGCTTTTTCTCAGCTTGCCGCCATAATGTACGATTGAAAATACTTGCTGCGTTTTGTCTTTGTGTTGTGTCCTCCAAAATGCCGCTGTCTACTCAATGTGAAATGTGAAAATAGAATGTAATTGTGCTTTAATCTGCTGATGTGTGCTCATAATAAAGGAGGTAAAGCTATTCTGAAGACGTCATTACTAAATCAAAATTGATAATCTTCCACTCCTGCCAACACTACTTCAATCTATTACATATATATATATATATATATATATATAACTAATACTTCAATCAATTCCGATGAGTTCTCAGTTAAATTAAAGATTGATTGAACCGAGGTTGGTTAAGAGAGCATATGTAATCAATACGATGACTTTCTCAACATGCTAAAGCACATCACTTCATTGTAGACATGGTCGTTAATCAAAAATATCGTTTCTAGAGCAAATTTAAGCCCTTCGGCATTTTTTTTAAGGAAAAGAAGATATGTGCCATACATATTTGGAAATACCAACTCGGTAACTCTATACAAAGCTATATTGTCAATTTATACTGTACATAATCTTATATATATACCCAATTTGCGTATTTGTCAGTCTATTTCTACGGTTAACAAACATGAGATTCCGTATTACTTTACTCCAGCAATAAACCAGATCCCATATCTCTTATTAGCGACAAATTCCTGCTCTTTTACAAGTCTTTTGTGAGCAAGCGTGGGATCTTTCCATAAACAGTTCCGGACACACAAAAAGTCCATCACACAGAAAAGCCGTTCCACCAAAGATACCCCACAGAGAAGGGGTGTTAAGAATCAGCGTGGGGCCCACAAGCCCAATAATGGCTAACAAGAAAGCGAGAGCCCCGACAAGCATTATATTCGAGTTTATATACACAGAGTATATTTGGATCCTCCAAGAAAAACCAACCCCACCATCTCCTTATAAAAGAGAAGTCCTTCAATGATTTAGTATAAGCGTTACGCCCCGTCGTGATTCGCTTCAGTTCATCTGCACAATGGTTACCCGCTGTGGTAGAACTTGCAGAACCTTTGATATTACAGTTTGTTTGAACCCTCCCCTCTGTCTGATACAGCTGTCTTGAATGATAGGGGGTGGGGTGGAGTGGTTGTTCATCCAGTCTCACCCCCCTGGAAATCAACCTAGGAGGGCTGGAATTCATGCTGTGATGTTAAGCGCTTATTTTGCACCATGGCCAGGTAGGTTACCCATGGCTGCTGCTGGTGTTAAGAAAGGAATTGACGTTGCGTTGTTTGACTCTCATTTTATGCCGTCAATGTTGGAGGTGGGTCCTTTGATAGGCACTGCCAGACCGTTTTCGAATGTGATGTGACGCGAGGAATTTTGGGAATTGGCCGAGTAATGTATGCAATGGACCAGAATTAGAGACGGAGAGGGAAAAAGAAAAAGATGTATTTGACGTGAGGGTGGAAGAAAGAAAGTGAGTTGTTTTTTTTAAGGGATGACACGAAGGATCGAGGAAAAAAATTGAGGCTTTAACAAAGTGGTTTCGGGAATCGAAGATTATTTGGTACTTTGCATTCTCACGGCGTTACTATGTCTCTTTTTTTGTGGTTTCTGAAATCAAATCTGTTTTTTTTTTCTCCCCTAGAGTTTTTATTATTGTGTTGTGTTTGGTGGCATCGGTGCATAGAAATACAAACTGAAGTGAAAATTTTACTGATTTCAAAATATTTCATAATTTATTCGGGACGTAGAAATGTTTTATGAGAGATTAGAATCATTTAAATTACAAATTCTTCTGTTGAAATAGAATTATTTAATTTCGAAGTTAAAAAAAAAAAGGAATTTTTTTTTGTATTCATGTTAAGCAGTGGTGTACATAAGGCAGTTGGAGAGTCCATAAAGATACAGATTTTTAATTTTTATCACAGAAATTATTCCCCCCCCCCCTTAGCACTTTTATCTACGTGATTTTTAGAATGCAACCCTCTTCTCCCTTAAGGGAGATGTCTATATACACTACTATAATGTCAAGATATGTATCAAAATGCTCGACTGATAAACTGATTATTAACGTTGCACTAAACAACTCAAAGGCAATATCACAAGCGTTAACGAACTGATATACCCGTAAATGCTTGCTTTTAAAACAAAATTAAGGAATTTCGAATATTTAAAAAAAAATGTCATAATAAACTCATGAGAAACAGTTCTTAAAAACATATAAGACCTAGAATAATATATAACAGTTAACATTTTCATAGCTTCAATTCTTAATTATTAAGCATAGATCCCTTGTGCCTGAAATATTTCCATAAAAATTGTAAAGTTTGAAGCGAAAATTTTAATGAAATTTGAATCCACAACACTATGAAATTTTCCCAATGGTTGTTCTAATACATTGAGACATAGAAATAAAAATATCTTCCATAGTTCTTAGATTTTGAAGAAATGTAAAATAATACTATGGATAAAATTGTATTCAAATATAATAAAAAATATTAATTGAAGCACGAAAGGTTAATGGACTAAATTCATGATGGTCACATGATAACGGCAAATCACGTGTTTCCCATTGATTAAAAATTGACGTACTAGTTGTTCAGCTTGTAAAGTTTAGATAACATTTAAAATTTGATATGATTGGATAAAGAGAGTTCACGTGTTAAGAAAATTCTTCAAACAGTTTTCAAAATTAAAAAAAAAAAAAAAAACTTTACATTATACGAATACTTTTAAACTAAGTGCATTTTGTTTAACTATGTGCATTATTCTTTCATAGACAAATATGTACTTTTTAAAAGAGAGTTTCTGCAAAAAGCAAAAGTTGGCAACAGTGAAGCACGTGAACTAATTGGCTGGAAACACGTGATTACATTTGTGATATAATTATGACGTCGAATTAATTTATGAACTGATTGGTTGAAAACACGTGACTGAGTTATCATGTGATTAATGACGTCACATGAATTTAGTCCATTGGAACCACTACCAATGCCCTCCCCCCCTACAGTTCAAATGTATACATATAAATAGCTTAGACTCTTTGATAGTTAGGCCCTTTTTTGGGGTTTTTTGAGAGTTTAATTATCTTTTGTTTCGCTTACAAATTGGCTTACAAATATTTACCTCTTATGGCTTAAGGTATAAGGTACGGCTTAAAGTATGTAGCTACAGCCGTATCAGCCACATCAATGATATAGAACCCCCAAGCTACAGGGGCCTCAACATGTGTAATGTTTTGACACTTTGAACTAAGTTATTAATGTGATCCTTTTTTTTTTTATTTTCCAAATAGGGCTCCAAGGAATTTTGTTACGGGGTCCACTCAAGATTAGCTACGCCAGTGGTTTGAAAATGTATTTTGTCATTAATCCTTCATTTTTGAAAAGCATAAAACGGGATTCGAACCACAATGTTGAAAACTCACTTAGGTGCTCACTTATGCCTCATAACAATAAAGAACCAAAAAGGAAATAAACAAACAAAACGAATCTTTCTTCCTACAATCCAAAACGCGGAACCGAAATAAAATGTGTTAAGAAACATATAAAAACTTAACACACACATAAAGAAAAAACAGAAAAACACATCTAACTTTTTGTCCTATTCCCTATCGTGGCGTAATCTTAGAACTCAATTTGAAACATTATACACACGCGAATCGAAAGCAAGAGGGGGGGGGGGCCCGATTGCGGCCTGGCCAAAGTGATAATAGAAAAACGCGTCGAATAAGAGAATGGGAAGAATATAAAATAAAAATAATAAACAAAACAAAAAAATAAACTGCGCAATATAAACCAAATAAAACAACTGCGATCCTCTCTCTCTCTCTGGGAGTCTCTGTGTATAAAAGGAAAGGGACTGCCCAAACGGTTGGAGAACGAAAAAGATAACATCGACCGTTTTGAGAAGATGCTGGACTGATAAGGCCTGATGCTAGCTACCGGAAGATGTTATCGGGGCAGATAAGCGCTTAATGACGAGGTTTTTTGCCACTAAACTCACGCTCCCCCCTTTATTTGGTTTTTTTGGTCTATTCTTTTTTTTTATGTCATTTAGTTCAACATTTGCGGATGAGTCTCTTTTTCGGGATTGTACATTGTAGTTTTCAGACACAAATGGGTAACGGTAGAAGAAAAAAATTGAAGCAGAAACTTGGATTTTATGCCGCAGTGTTTCCACAACTTGGCATTTTTTGGGGATTGTTTGTTGAATAATACTGATTTAAAATGTTACGCTTTCATTTCTTTTCTTTAATGCAAAAGATATTTATTTAAAACAGTTATTTGATAGGCATGAAATCCATTGCTTTGTTTAAACCTTTATCTACGCATTATGATTTATTGCAGTTTTTTTTATGAATCACTACATTGAAAACTAAGGAATATACATAAAAAAACCTCAAATTTGGAAAATTTAATTCGTTAGAGCTAATTAATTAATTAAAGATATTCAACTGTAAAATTAATTATATACTCTGCTCACTTAAAATAAATAGTCAAATCGTTTTCTAAGGTCTTCATTAATAAATAAGCTAAATAAAAACACTCACCTTTTGACATTAACTACTTTTTCGGAACAAAAATGACAATCTTCGCAATCCGCTGAAAACGCAATTTCTGCTGTAAGACTATTCGGAGACCGGCGTACCCCGTTAAAATACTCATCCTAGAACCCGTGCTGCCATATATCTTAGAAGAGTGGATTTCAAAGAATATTCCTGCTAAGTATTGTCAGAGTATTCGTAAAAATGGTTATTCTATGTAATTTTAAAGTGAGTGGGTATTTATAAGTACCGTCGGTAGATAAAGGGTTAAATAATAAAATGATGTTTATGAATCAGTTAACAGAAAAAACACACACACAATTCATTACCAATCAAACTTTTACGTTTGATTGTTGTTAAACTTGTTACCTGCGTTGCTATGGAAACTCACAAGAACAGTGGCTCTTAAACTGTTGTCTACGGACCCTCAGGGGTCAGCGAAGGTTTTCCTTTTTTACAGACTCTAAAAGACCTCGTGAAAAAATTGAAAGATGTGCCATTTTGGACTAGATCACTAAGTTACCTAGCACTTGTAAAAGAAATGTGGTTCCATCCTTCTCATTAAAAATTATAATTAACACAGTTAAATGCATTATTTTACTAAAAGTATCTTGTAATAGTTTAAAAAGTTAGATCAGTGATTCCCAAAGCGGTCTATATCGACCCCCAGGGGTCTATGACGACATGAAAGGGGTCTACGTCAGCAAAAAAAATAATTTGGGGGTCCATAAGATGTGAGGGCCTACAATAGTGGCTCTCCTTTAACTAGATATTGGCTTTAATTTTAAAAGAAAATTTAATCAAGTGGAAGCAAAATTTTACCTATTTAATACATTTATTTATTAACTTTAACGAGGTTAATTTGACAGCATAAATTCTATTAAGGTATCCGACTACGTTCGGAACCGTGATTTCAAAAAGACGCATAAATGGTTAATTTTCATAATATTTCGTGTCACTTAGATTACAACACATGTATAAAATTGTTTTAAGAACATTTTGACAAAAAAAATTTCGGCTAAAAATTAACTTAGAATAAACTTTTTTCAAAATGTTCTTTTGTGAAAATGCTTCTATTATAATAATATTTTGCCTGTATATAGCTCAGACCTCTGTACAGAGGCTCAACTATGATTTTTGAAAAATTCACATTATTTTCAGAGTTACAACCATTTGAAATAATTATCGGCGTTTTTTTCTTAAAATGTCTCCCCTTTGTTGTGTCGTAAGACATGGATAAACCCACTTTTAAGTTATATATTTCAAAAATTCTAGTTGAGCCTCTGTACAGAGGTCTGAGCTATATACAGGCAAAATATTATTATAATAGAAGCATTTTTCACGAAAGGAGAATATTTTGAAAATGGGTTATTCTATGTTCATTTTTTGTCAAAATATTGCACTTAAATAATTTTTTATTGTAATACTATTCTTAAAGCAATTTTATGTACATTTTCTAATCTAAGTGACACTAAATTTCATAAATATTATCCATTTATACACTTGCAAAATCACGGTTCCGAACGTAGTCGGATATTTTAAAACAATAACAAATTGAAACAGCGTTTCTTTCCAGACTGAGCTAAAGAAGTATAATACTGGAGATCCTGGATTTTCTAGTCACAGATAATCTGCCAGGACGCTTTAAAGTACATTCAACATTTAAATGCCTTTTATTAAGATTTTGAGACTAAGTTTGAGAATAATTTAACTAAGGTAATACTACAGTAGGCAATGAATTCCTATTGGCACATTGAAAAGAAATGTCACATTACAATAGGAATTGATCAGAATAAGCACTAACGAAGATCTAAAAGTAGAGTTTAGAAACTGATGTCTGCAATTTTGGCTTTAAGGTATCCGACTACGTTCGGAACCGGGATTTTGCAAAAGCGTATAAATGGATAATATTTATGATATTTAGTGTCACTTAGATTAGAAAATGTATTTAAAATTGTTTTAAGCATAGTATTACAATAAAAAACTATTTAAGTACAATATTTTGACAAAAAATGAACCTAGTATGGCCAACTTTCAAAATATTCTCTTTGTGTTAAAAATGCTTCTATTATAATAATATGTTGCCTATATATAGCTCAGACCTCTGTACAGAGGCTCAACTATGATGTTTGAAAAATTCACATTATTTTCAGAGTTACAACCCATTGAAATAATTATCGGCGTTTTTTTCTTAAAATGTCTCCCCTCTGTTGGCGTAAAACATGGATAAAACCAACTTCTAAGTTATATATTTCAAAAATTCTAGTTGAGCCTTTCTACAGAGATCTGAGCTGTATACAGGCAAAATATTATTATAATAAAAGCCTTTTACACAAAAGGAGAATGTTTTGAAAATGGGTCATTCTACGTTCATTTTTTGTCAAATTAGTGTACTTAAATAATTTTTTTTTGTAATACTATTTTTAAAACAATTTTATATACATTTTCTAATCTAAGTGACACTAAATATCATAAATATTATCCATTTATACGCTTTTGCAAAATCACGGTTCCGAACGTAGTCGGATACCTTAAAAAGACAAACCTGTTTTTGTCCCGAATTATGGAATGTCGTGAGAAAGTATTTAATTGCTTGTCCTAGTGAGAGGGAGTTTCAGGGTGGTTTCCAATCACAAAAACAAAACAAAAATAAATAAAAAGAAAACTGGACACTATACTAACAGAGGAGATTTAAGGTTAAACCTGACAAGATTGATACCAACTGTTGAAAATTTGTAATAGTAACATCATATTCAACCTCCCACATTAAAATCATTTCTTTGTTGTTTAGTTATTTTATGTATTAATTAACTTTTAATTTAATTAACTAACATGTGTGCTTTAAGTTTTAAACAATGAAGTTCATTACAGTTAGAAATTTAATTCTTTTAAAGTAGTAGTAGCATCAGCGGTCAAAAAGATGTTTAAGTTGATAAATTTACAAAAATTCAATGTAAATTAAGCAGGGGTCTATCGCAAACTGAAAAATATGGCAAGGGGTCTATGAGAGAAAAAAGTTTGGGAACCTCTGAGTTAGATGTTTACTGTTTTTTAAAGGAAAAAAAAAGAGAAGAGTTAAAGTTAGTATAAATAGAAGAATCAGTATTAGGATTATTGAGGAGCATTAAATCACTCAGAAATGTATTAGATGAGAGGTGTTCAAAATCATGGGGGTGTTATCAGGCTGATACGTAAAGGGGAGTCAATGGTCATCAAAAGTTTTAAAACCGCTGAATCAAGAGACTAAAATTAAACAAATTAAATTATTTCTGATTAATTCAGGACTAAACGTATTCTTCACGTTCTAGAGATAAAAGTCAATTTTTAATTCCCTTTTCAAACGAGTATAAGGAAAGGGAGGAGGTGGAGCCTTGGGTAGCCTAGTGGTTAGAGCATCGGATTCTAGAACGGAGGTGCCTGGGTTCGGTGCCCAATGCCACCAAATACCCTCCGAGTACACACGGAGTACGTGCTCGTTAGATCAGTGAGTTGTGGGCTGTCGCAGCAGAAACCACGGGTTCAGGTGACTGGAAAATATTTCCCTCCCCTCCAGTTCCATGCCTAAATCGTGGTGGTGGAGATAGGTGGTGTCGCCATCTATCGTGTAGAAGTCCAACCTATCTCAGGCTCTGGCAATTTACATTCCTTTCCTTCGGGAAGGACATAACAACACCAACATAAGAAAAAGGTATTAACAAAATTCATTTGTATCTCGTTGCCAATAATTTAAGAAAATAGGGACAGAAATTAATCAATGCCACCCAAATTGTGTATTATCTTTTAGTTACTTTTCATCTTATATGTATATAAAGTACGGTAATATTTTTATCATATTTTTTTTATTGTACTTGAATAATATTTTCCTGTTATAACAAGAAAAAACCCGACTGACATCCGTCTTTATTGTTATTAATAATAAGTTTTCAATCAAAAGTTAATTAATGCAAATATAAAAGAACGAACATTATTGATAATTTTAAACCCATTTTTCTTAATATAAGTATTGGGTTGTTCGGAAAGTCATTTCGTTTTTTTTGGGGAACATGAAAGACAGTTTTCGTATAATGAATAAATATTTTATTAAATTATATATTGGCCATTCTGGTCCAACACCTTTTGCCATCTTTCTGGCAGTAACATAATTCCCCTCTCATAAAAGTTTTGGTCCTTGCTGGCAAAAAACTGGTTCAGGTGGTTTTTGACATCTTCATTTGAGGTAAAGGTTTTGCCATCCAAAAAATTTTGCAGGGACCGGAACAAATAGTAGTCGGAAGGCGCCAGATCTGGAGAATATGGTGGATGTTGCAGTACGTCCCATTCAAGCTGTAAAAGTTTTTGGCGAGTGACCAAACTTGTGTGTGGTCTCGCATTATCCTGGTGGAACACTACACCCTTCCTGTTGATTAATTCGGGCCTCTTCTCTTTAAGTGAATCATTCAATTTGTCCAGCTGATGACAATAGACATCTGTATTAATAGTTGTATTGTCCGGCAAAAGCTCAAAAAAAAAAACGATTCCTTTGACATCCCACCAAACGGAGAGCATCACCTTTTTTTGGTGAATGTTGGCTTTTGACACGCTTTGAGCCGGTTCATCTTTTCTGCTCCATGACCTCTTGCGTTTAACATTGTTGTATACAACCCATTTTTCGTCCCCAGTAATAATCCGCTTCAAAAGCGCGACGACACAAATTTCGCTCCGTAAGGACATGGGGCACCCCCACATCGAGCTTCGAGGTTAAGCCCATGCCTTTCAAATGGCCATAAACAGTCGAATTCGACAAATTTAATCTCTCACCGATCTCTCGTGTGGTTATTCGCCGATTTGCATCAACTAACGCCTTTATCGCATCTTTGTCAGCTTCGACCGGCCTTCCAGACCGTGGTGCATCTTCGACATCAAAATTGCCGGATCGAAATTTTGCAAACCAGTTCTGGCACTGGCGTACTGTTAATACGCCTTCTCCATACACATCCGTCAATTTTTTTTCTCGCTTGGACAGCATTTTTACCTTTTCTGAAGTAAAAAAGTAAAATATGACGAAAATGCTGCTTATTGCTCTCCATATTTAAAAGGGCACCAACCAAAAACTACTGCGTAGAATTAATAGAACTTTTTCACACACAAGCCTTGCAATATCAGCTCAAGACATATAATGGTTATGCGGCTTAAGTGTGAAGTTGGTTTCGAAAAAACGTAATTAAGTCCTCTGACGGGAAAAAACGAAATTGCTTTCCGAACAACCCAATATTAATATATCAAAGCATTTATGCTGTAATGAATTTTTTAAAACTTAAAATATCATGTTAATAAAATAAGGATTAAGTTTATTTAAAAAATAAATTTAGGTAAATAAGATTTAGACAAAAGTTTCCTTTGAATTTCACGCCCCGCCCCCTCTCCCCGGAACAGAATCGTCAAAATAAAGACTATAAAGGGATTTTTAGTTTGTACACATTATACTTTATATTAAAAAAGTTTTTATTCTCTTTTTTTATGCGTGCACGTGAATAAGACTTACGATATTTATATTTTGTAGTCAGATAAGTAAACTATCTTTCCGCATTAATAGTTGCTTTTAAATTATTAAAATGTAATTACAGGGATTAATAGAAATGTTAATAAGAGAATCATTGGAATAAGTTATACCATACCAATTTGTGAGAATATCCCATTTGTTCTTACTTGAAGGATTAAAACACTTTCTAAGAATTTATTATTCACAAACTTTGTAAAAGATATTAAGATTATTTTTGAAACGTTTTCCTGTATATTTTTCAATAATAAGTGCTCAGTAACGTACCTAAAGACAATTTAAGGGGAGTTGGAAACCTCTCTCTATATATATACTGACAATGATAAATTGGCTGTTTTCGATATACCTTTTCTCAAAATCTGTTATATGTACATGCCTGAAATTTCTTATGCAATTAAAAAGTACCTTTCTCATTATACCGAAATGAGCTAATTTTGAATTTTTTCATAATTTATGAAATATTTTATCAAACATTGTGAAAGTTGGGCCATTTTTCACATAAAAAATTTGTAAAAAATAAATTTTTGAGTTTCTTACAAAAAGCTCATTTCAGTATATATTAGCCATCATTATAAATATATAATAAAAAATTTACATAGCTGTGAACAGTAGTTCTCAGAAAAGGTACATTAAATATCAAAATTTACATTTTGAGATAAATTGATTTTAATGTATACAGTGAGACTTCTAATCGGCTAGGGAGAAAAAAAAGAACCAATTTACAGTAAAAGATATGCATGTTTTGGTTTACATCAGACGTTCAAATGTTAAGCAAAAACGAAGTACTTTGTTTACATTTTTCGCCATTCAAATGGGCGTGGCCCAGTTTCAACAAGTATTTAAAAATAGGTTTTAAGGGCTTCTAATTACCCTAGAGGTTAAAGTAAGGTATTTTTAGAAAGGTTAAAATCTATACAATTTGAAAATGCAAAAATCTCAAATTGTCAAAAAAATATGATTTTAGCTTTCCTTGTCTCTTAAAAAAAACAAAGTATGTAAAAATGAAAAATAAGATAATATGCTTACATAAGAAAACACTATAGAACCTTTGTGAATAATATTCTGATAGTCCATGTTATATCAGTTCCGACCACAATTCGATGGAGAAAAAAAACAACCTTTGATCGATCTGTCTTGTTTGTAGAAAACCTAAACCTTAGTCTTACTCAATTCTTTTACCACATTTCGACAGAAAAAATAGTCTTTAATCGAGTCCAGTATTCTTTTCAGAGAGCCTTAATTAAAAAAAAAAATACAGAAGATTTCTAAAAATTACAGATGCTTGCTTTGAATTTCACCAGGAATGAATTCTAAAAGAACCACTACATTAAAAAAGTAAATCTACTTATACGAAATTTAATAATAGACTAAATATTTTTTTTTCCAAAAAAATATTAATAATATGAACAAATAGGCCTTGTTCGATATGTAATTAGAAACAAACAGAAATCGCAAATCATCAGTAAAGATATTTTAAAGAAGCAATATTCAAAAATATTTTGGTAAAAATAAATTCTAAAAGGTACTTAAGAAAAAAAAATATTTATCGATCCCATTAAGATAATAAATAATGAACTGGCTTAAAAATAATTTTTATCAATAAAATACAAGTTATAAACCAAATTCTATTCTGAGATCTCTATAAAAAAAAAAACTACACGCAACCAATCGGTTTAAGTTCGTGCATGCTATGAAACCACGACACTGATAATAATATGGGATATTACAACTGTTCTAAACGATTACATTACAAAAAAGAACGAGTAAAATAATTATCGAAGTTAAAAGTAAAATAATTTCTTCTGTTGTTTCCACGATTGCAAATTGCCCAATAAGGGATAATCATAGCTTGTTTACACTAAATCTTTTTCTATTGTGTCTTAGAGAAAACCATTGATTACCTCTCGAAAATAGTTAAGAGAATACCCCCAAAAAAAGGAAATGGAAAATTTTTTGAGTAATACCCCAGCCATTACGTAAGCAAACATTCATTAATTTAAACAGAAAGCAGGTGTACGCTCGGTGACAACAAAATAATTTCTATGGCACACATAATCAGCTACCGTAAAGAAAGAAAAAAAAATGGTTGAGGAAAAAAAAATAATAATTCTTGCGCCGCGGGAACAAAAAGAAAGGAATCGTTCGAAAATCGAAGAAGAGTTTTTCCCGCCGCTTTTGTTTTCGAACGGTGGATATTAATTGGAGTTAAGGTCACAGTTAAAAAGCTCACGTTCAAGCCACAGCACGCAAGTCTCTGTATGTGTTTGGTAATAGATGGAATTAAAAAAGATCCGCGATGCCACAAACCTATAATTACTAAAACAACCAGAGCTGCGTTTTTGTCCGTAATTATGGCGAGAAAATAATAATAAAAGCTATATAAGCACACACAGACTTTTCCACGGCTATTGAAATCGAGTGTAAAAACGCCATTGTATTATTTATCTCGCCCATGCCTGTAGACGATTGGAAAAATTTTGCTTCGGCAGAAAGTTAATCGAGAAAAATAGCTTAATGGGAAATGGTTTTCTGAATTTCAAAGCACTCAGGACCATTTTCGGGCGCCTGACTCCCGAACGAGAGTGTCTTTGGCGAGGTAGAACAATACAAAGCATTGTTTAGACGATGAATGCTCAGTCACAAACGATCTAATCGACTTGGAATGCTTTACCTTGACCGATCAAAAAAGCCCACACCTCTGATTATCTAAGGGCTTCATCGAAAAGAAATGTGAAGATAAATGGTTCAATTTTGAATTTTGATTCGATTTTCTCGCATTTACAAATGTGATGAGTTTCAATTTAGACTGATGCATTCTCGCGATTTACATATACGTCTAAAGGCGTCTTGAAAATTATTTGTAGATCCAGTGAGGATTAGTTTACTACTACCCAGGTGTAAAAACATCAACTGATCCTGTATCTTTAGTACGAGAAATATAGAGATAAATCTTGTATATATAATCCGAATTTTGCTTTTAAAATCAGAAATTTCTCATTTTTTGCTTATGGAATAATTCAAATTTTATGAAATCGGCATTCCTGTTTATAGAAATTTAAACTGTGCTTTCATATTTTCTTTAAGACTAAGAAGATTTATTTATTCTTCTAATAATCCCATTCTATGGATTCTAAGATGACACTTTCTATCACATGCATTCTATTTTGAAAATAGATTATACTTTTCTCATTAATTATTAAGATTAGAGTTTTTTTCACAATTTATCTATTTACCTGTTAATGAAGTTAAATTCTAGAGTGCTTATGGAAAAATATTAGTTGTCCCAATACTTGTTAATCACAGTATATTTAACTGTGGCATTGCCAAATTTAAATTGCTGTGTGCAATCATAACTGTATGTATGCATATATATATATATATATATATATATATATAAATATATATAATGACTGTGAACCTTCTTTAATGTATTTAAATTTTAATTATACTGTAACGATATGTGAACTTGGAAAAATCCATAGATATATAGTATCCGCGAGTCCCATATCTTCCTTCTAAAATCACCAATGAAAAATCATAGGTGATAATACCACCGAACAACACCCTTTCTTTTGATACTATAATAAGTCTAAGAGCTTTAAAATTCCTGTTAGAAAATTGTTTGAGCAACAAAAACTACCAAATTAACAAAACTTGAAAATTTTATATATTTGTAAAAAGAAAAAAAAGAAAAGAAATTGGATTACAAAAGTTGAAAAAAGTAAAGAAATTTGTTTCGGGAAAAAAAACCATCCAAAGGCAAAATAAATAGCAATTATGATAATTAAGAATAATAACAGTGTCTGTAATATAAAAATTAAAATTTTCATCACGTTAAAAAAAAATTTTTTTTTTTAAGTTTTCCTTACGAAAAACTTCAGAAATTCAAAAGAAACCAGCATTAAAATTTTAATGTTAATAAAACGTTGAGAAGTATGACACCAAAATCCATTATTTTAAGGGTCAAACTCAAAAGCTTTGTGAAATCTATAGAAGGAACAGTTTAAACTAAAGCTTAGTATATGATTAAAGGGTGTGTTTTGAGTAAGGACCCAGAACACACTGCTCCAAACGATCCACTCAATTTCATAAATGACCTTGCAGTTAGGGATGGCAATCTGAGATCGATTAATCGAATAATCAATTTCTCGGGCCAAAAAATCGATTTTTTTTAAATCGATCTGTAGTACTGAATCGATATTTCATCCTAGGAAATCGACATCCGATTTTTTCTGTTTTGGTAAAAACCATAAAATTATTTACAATTAGTTGAATGCATCGGAATGTCAGGGCTTAAGCGAAGAATTTAAACACTACTTATCGCAGGCAGTTGTGCACCTGAAGTATGATCCTATATTTTATACTGCAAGGACAGCAAAACACGTTCACTCAATAGCCATGATGTATATGAGTATCGTGGGATCATCTGTTCCTCGTGAGCGCCTTTTTTCGATTGCCGACAACATAGCAAGTTATGAGCGGAACCGCTTTCATCTCAGTAGACTTGACAAACTGTTGTTTTTAAAAAGCTTAAATATATTAAGCATTGGGAACTATAAGCTATATTATATATTTTCTAAACTTTTTAATGTAACAAATACGTTTAGAAAATAAATGTCTTCTTTTATTCCGTACACTTTGATATGGTAATAAAATTAATTGTAATTGTAGAATTCCCTGAACTAAAAAATTCCCTGAATTTACCGATTAGAGATCGTTTATTATGGTATGTTTCTTGCTTTTCATTAAATGGATTTATATTTACATTGTAAATACAGACTTGAAAAAAAAATTGATTTTTTGGAAACCGATCTTTTAGACCTCGATTTTTTTGCAAATCAATTCATCAGGTTACGATTCGAATCGATTTAAAAATCGACCTTTTTAGGAAAGAATAGCCACCCCCCTACTTGCAGTCAGCAAATATCTAATACAACCTGCTGAATGTGAACATTCTTAGCAAACATACTCAAACCTCTTCCCTCTTTGAAAACATAAAGCTATTGACTTTTTACTATTATTCCAATATTTACTCCGATCACTTCCCCAAACCTTCCACTGTAGAATGAAAGTACATAAAATAAACTTATAAACATGGCAGAACATTTTACCTTGGCATCTACTCCGGAGAAGGCTAGGGGGTCTTTAGAAAACCCCTTGACAAAGAAAGAGTGTTGCAGATTCATATCCTTGGAAGACAGGACTTTTGTGAGGGGGGCGTTTCTATGTAGATTTTTCTTGCTGTGAGAGGGTGAAGGCGCCACGCGATGCCCCCTTTTTCCTCACGCAGACAATAACCACAATCGAAAGGGGGTTGCGAAAGGTTGAGGGTCAAGTGCCTGGGTGGTCAGCAAAGGTTACAAAAAGACCCTTGGGTGACAGTGACAACTGTGGCTCCTTAGAGACTCTGACGAGGTAGTTCCCGCCCCCTAGTTACATTTCTTTTCTTTTTCGTGTAAAAGAAAAACGATTCTAGGGTGAAATACAAAAAAAAGATGAGAATTACATAGGTATAAGATATATTTTTTTTTCTTTGAAGTGAGGTATTTGTTGATTAAATGATGAGAAAAAAAGGGCAGAAATTTATTGGCATGTTTTTAAGTATGTGTATTCAGTTTCTATAGATTTAAATATTAGAATTATATATATAAACGTTTTTATAAATGCGGTATGTACGTAGTATTCCCAACCATCGTTTAAATAAAGTGGGATTTGCTTTCTCACTACACAATGATGAATCTATTAAGTTTTATATTTTTGTTATGAAAAATGCATATAAAAATATTATCCTCAACTTGAAAGCAGGGGCGTAGCTACCAACTGTATCTATGATACGGGCCCCCAACCTACAGGGGCCCCAAAATGTGTAAGCAAAAAAATCACAAAATGTTAAGGGATCCCCAAAAAAGCCTTCAAAAAATTTCGGTACGGAGCCCACTAAGGACTAACTACGCCAGTGCTTGAAAGATAAAGTTTTGATTTCAGTGGCATACACAGGCCTTTCTAATGGGGGGGGGGGGGGTACATTTCAAAAATACACGCAGATTAAAGCGTTGAAGGAGTAATATCCATGATAAAAATTATTAATCTTGGTCTATAAGGGGGAACTGGAACGCGATTTCGCCTTGTGTGTGCCACTTGTTTTGATTTCGCGAAGGAAAGATTTATGTATACTATAATAATTGCTTTCAATTGTTTTTTTTAAAAAAATTTTTTATATTTATTCGTATGCTGATTATGCATGTTCAACCATAATATTTATATTCCGAAAACCCTTTTCCCATTTATACTAATAAATTTATCTTTCCAAAGGGATTTAAGAGGTCTCAGAGGTGTTAAAAATTTCTCTAGAGGTCTGAAAATATAAACAATTTTCAAACAGGTGTAATTCTTTTAAATTTAAATTAAATGATTCGAATCCTTTACACATTATTTATAAAAGAATTGGGCTTCAGAAAAGTATAAAATTATTAAAATATAATAATAAGTTTGAAAATCACACACATAAGCATATGAAAACTCTATAATAAATATTAAGTATTTCTTGCGTTGCGCACGCTATTTTCTAAAATAGTAGCCTCTGATGTATAAAACTTTGTAGAATTATAAAATGCATCATATTTAAGCCCTACCTAATTTTAGTATTATATATCTTTTGCATTTCAAAATATTTGTAAAATATTGCAATTTTTTAAATATTTTTTTAAAAATGTATTTTTTTTATTTATTAAAATATGCAAGTTATTATTCTATTTATATAAAAAAAATAGCTGCAGTGTAATAAGAATACATTTAGCTTTATAAATCAACTTATAGCTAGTGATTAAAGCTACTATTTTAGAAAATAGCATGCGCGACGTGAGACTTAATTAATGTTTCTCATAGAAATGTTTCTTATTTTCATATGCTTATAATTTTTAAAATTATGATTATATTTTAAACATTTTATACTTTTCTGAAGCCCCATTCTTTTATAAATAATGTGTAAAAGATTCGAATTATTTAATTTAAATTTAAAAGAATTATACCTGTTTGAAAATTGTTTATATTTTCAGACCTCTAGAGAAATTTAACACCCCTGAGACCTTTTAATATCATGTTTAATTATTGTGACTCACTTGTGTGTACTATTACATACTCTTGATTCAAATATATTTGATTCAACAGCATCGTATTTCTAATCTGTAAGGTTTTTAAAAAAAATCTTCGGAATCCAATATTTATAAAAACTATCAGTTATCTGGATTATAGGATTATGTCAACAGACACAAGATTGATAATATAAAAGAAAAAGTCATGAACACACACAGAATACTGCTGAGGAGTGTTCAGATGTTAACTTGAAAATACAATAATTTGAACTAATAAAAACGCACAAGTCCTGGAATGAATGCTTCTATCCAAGAACTTCAAAGTGACATAAATTAGAGATGCCAAGTCTTTACAGTACGACCTAGGATCTGTAACGGCATATATTAATAAAAATTGCGCGGCTGTAAAGTGCTACAAGCCGTTAATGGAGTCAAGTTAGTGAGTGAATACTAACGTCGCCCTATTTTGTTACACAGGGGCTTTTGGCGACGAGCCTTGAAATTTTAAGCCATGGTCAAGTAATGAGGACAACACTTGAACTCGAACCCCCTCTCCTAACTTCCCCACCACACCAATGGGAGTACCTTTGAGCCCCGACAGATTTAACATGCATCAGCCCCTCTACACGGTGGTTCTGCACTTGCACTTGACTCGAACTCATGATACGCCGGTCACGAGTTCAGGACCTTAACCTCTAGGCAGAGGCGTACACAAGGGGGGAATCCTAGGGGTCCGGACCCCCCTCCCCCAATGCCCTTGATTTTTTTCCGATTGATTATAATTCTAAGTATATAGTACGTAAATTTAATTAAGTATTTATTATTAATGATTAATTTTATTAATTAATGCTAATTATTTATTCAATAACTGTTTTTTTTTAATGATTTTGTTCCCCAAAATCGACAAAATCAAAAGGAGCATAATACAAGAATGGAAGAATTTCGACCATGGACTCCCCCACCTGAAAAATTCCTGTGTGCGCTACTGCCTCATTTTTTAAGTCAAAGACAACTTTTTAATCTTATTTGTATGTGTATTTACAAGTTAAAAACGAGTATTACATTCTTATATAAAAGAATTTTTATCTTAAATAAAATATTTAAAAGAACAAGAAACTGAAAAATATGTCCTATTACATTTCTTTATATTTTTCTACGTTATAAATTTGACCATTACATGTTTACTTCTGAATTCGGCTTCGTGCGTATTTTATATTCAAGTTAGCTCTTTTTCTTCTCTGTCCATCACATCTCCCTGTCAGTCTTTATTTATGTATAACTTCCTTATAAATGACATCAGGTCGATGAGATGTCAAAAACCGACTCACCTCAAACACAGACATCAAGAGTGAACAAGAACACCCCTTATAAACAATTAAACAGTTCTTTCTTGTAGATCTTTTTTCTTTGTTGTTGTTCATTAGCATTATCCCTCTTAAACTTGTACTTTTTTTTTCCTTTATAGATGCTGCAAAGCATTAAGCGCATGTGAAAACAAAAAGTGGCTCTTGTAAAACTCGCCTTGGAAAGTGAAAGTCGTTGTCAAAGAAAGTGACATGACACAAAAGGTTAAGATTACGCGTGATTTGGCGGATGTCGTTGTGAATAACAAGAGGTGAACACTTTGCTTTTGTGTATCGTAAAAAGCACGCTTTCCTCCCCCCCCCCCCTCGTTCACCTTTGAGGTATGCTTAGATCACGAATTTTAAAGAGGGGAATAAAAACATTCAAATATATTTTTTTTGCTATTTTTTAAAAAAAATATTTTATCGTATTCAAATAAATGAAACAATCGGGATTTGAAACATAAAAATATCTGTAGCTTTTTAAGATGAGGGATGAAATGGAAATTTTCACATGGCATCTTGCAAATTGTTTAAAATCTTAGAACATAAAAAGAAACGTATCGAGAAGGAGGTATATGAATGAGTGAGTGAGAATTTATTATCGTCACCCTTTTAAGGTATCCGACTACTCTAGAAACCGGGGTTTTCTAAAGCTCATAAATGGATAATATTTATGATATTTAGTGTCACTTAGATTAGAAAAAGTATATAAAATTGTTTAAAGAATATTACTGCAATTAAAGTTATTTAAGGTATCCGACTACGTTCGGAACCATGATTTTAAAAAAGCGTATAAATGGATAATGTTCATGATATTTAGTGTCACTCAGAGTAGAACACATGTATAAAGTTGTTTTAAGGACATTTTGACAAAAAAAAAATTATTTAAATACAATATTTTGGCAAAAAATTAACTTAGAACAATCTTTTTCCAAAATCTCCTTTTGTAAAAAATGCATCTACTTTAATAATATTTTGCCTGTATATAGCTCAGACCTCTCTACAGAGGCTGAACTAGAATTTTTGAAAAATTTACATTATTTTCAAAGTTACCACCAATTGAAATAATTCTTAGTGTTTTTTTTCTTAAAATTACTCCCCTCTGTTGTCGTAAAATATGGATAAACCCACTTCTAAGTTATATATTTCAAAAATTCTAGTTGAGCCTCTGTACAGAGGTCTGAGCTGAATACAGGCAAAATATTAATACAATAGAAGCATTTTTCACAAAAGGAGAAGATTTTGGAAAAAGATTGTTCTAAGTTAATTTTTTGCCAAAATATTGCATTTAAATAATTTTTTTCGTCATAATGTACTTATATATAAGACTATTTTACACATGTATTCTAATATAAGTGACTCTAAATATCCCGAAAATTATCCATTTATGCGTTTTTTTAAAATCACGGTTTCGAACGTAGTCCAATACCTAAAATCCTTGGAGGGCCCAAAAGGGGACTCCTAGGAATTTAGATACAGGGCCCACTCAGGCCTAACTACGCCAATGCTCACCGCACCAAGAGAGGACTATGAGCCTCGACAGATTTAGCATACATCAGCCTCTCTATATGGCGGCTTTTTAATAGGGTTTGCAATCCCGTGCAGTGGCGCACACAAGGGGAGGGTCCTGGGGTCCGGATCCCCCCACAAAGCCCTCGATTTGTTTTCCAATTGATTATAATTCTAAGTTTATAGTACGTAAAATTTAGTTAAATATTTGTTATTAATGATTAATTTTATTAATTAATGCTAATTATTTATTCAATAATTAGTTTTTTACTGTGTTTTGTTCCCGAAAATCGACAAAATTATTTTCAATCGACCTCCATTTTCAAATGAGACATTTCTTATTGAGTTTTTGATGACAGTGTCTCAAATCTAATAGACTGTATTGGTGCATATACCTCTTTGGTAACTTTTTTTTATGGTTAAGATATATAAAATAAACATAGATTAATTCTTAAAAAGGTGTGAATAATTACTTTTGTTAATATTTAGTGTTTATGAATTTAAAATTTGTTTTATGCGGTTCATAAAGTGTATTAAAAGATGAACCTCTATATAACGAATTTTCCATGTAACGAATTTTTTCCCCGGGATTTAGCGAAATCGTTATATAGAGGTCCGACTGTATATATACATAATTATTCAATAAAGGCTGAGTACGGGGGCAATTGTTTTCCGGGGAGGGGGTGAAACCCTTTTGGTCAGTTTGGGTCTTCCGCTTGTACTCCTCGTTTTGCCTAAAATTTTGACGCCAATAAGCAATTAATGAATCTAAAGCTGGGGTGAGCATTACGTCAATCGCGACCGACCGGTAGACCACCAAGACGTTTTGGGGTGACCGCTTGAAGATTTTAGCAGTTAGTAATTTGTGACGGGTTCATCGCGCTTTCAACTAAAAACTCCTCTTGGATTCTTTGGGGCCGAAAAGGGAAATTCTTTCCAACCAAATCCAGAAGCGAAGCGTGAATATGCAAATTAAGAACCTTTTAAATAGCAGAAGTTTAGCGTAAGCAGGGCAGCCTTTGGGAAGTGATTATGCTAGTCTGTGGTTAGGTGTGTTAAAGTTAAAAGTGAGAAGTTATCCGACATTCAAGAGTTCAGCTATTCGTGCCAGTGCGTTCAAGTCAAGGTGGATACCGTTCCACGCGAGATAAAGAAAAGTCATTTAGGATTCGAGTGTGTTGCTGCTACCTAGGATATAGAGGTAGGACCATTCTATTAAATACTAGGAACTGTGTATATACTGAGATTAGGATAAGGCGTTAAAGTTAAATATAGTGGTCAGGGTTGCGTTTATTCGGTAGTACGTATTGCTTGCCTCTTCACCTCAGATCCGCTAAGTTAGAATATTAATATCCTTATTGTATGTTGTTTCAGTTGAGATCTTAAAAAAGAGATATTAAGATTATGGCAACGCTTGTTTCTTCATTCACTCCCACACCTCTAAGTCACGAGAAAACGTAGCAGTAGGGCTACTCTCACGGGCCAATGCCTTACAAATTACATACAGAAAATTCAAGATTGGCTGACAAAACGTAGACTAAGTCTTCTACTGACTATAACAACGAAGATTAACTTTAGATAAAAAAAATGTTTTACTTTTTTGATATATTTTGAATGGTTTCATAATAAATGCATCATTTGATATAAGTATATTTGTGGCTATCAGTAGCGCACACAGGAATTTTTCAAGGGGGGAGGGGGGTCCTGGGTCAAAAGTCCACCCTTCTTGTATCATGTTCCTTTTGACTTTTTTTGATTTTCAAGAACAAAAACAGCAAAAAACTAATTATTGAATAAATAATTAGCATTAATTAATAAAATTAATCCTAAATAACACATATTTATATATAATTAAATTTTACGTACTATTTACTTAGAACCCTCCCTTGTGGGCGCCACTGGTGGCTATTATTATTATGTTTGTATTTTGCGTTTTGCTTTAAACGCATTTTTAAGTGTTTTTTTTTTTTTTTTTATTTTAAATCTGTAGGTAACTACATAGTCCGAATTTATTATTAAGTTATAATAATAACCTTTTTCCTTACCTCACCACACCTACGACATTGAGCAGTGGCGTACAGAAGAACTTTTCAGGGGGGTCAGGGATGGAAGGTCTACCATTCTCGTATCATATCCCAATACGCAACCATATATATATATGTGGGACGGTGTACAGGGGTAATGATGAAATTTTGGACGAAAGAAAGCATAAGCCAAGTTTAAAAAACAATTAATTTATTAAGATAAGGAACAGGCTATTTACAGCTTTGAATTATTTACAAGAAGATAAATAAAAGATAGTTCGAACAGAGAGCAGGATTCACCTGTGAGACGGGGGCGCCAAACATCGCTAGGCCTAAAGAAGGGGTCTGCGTTGCTTGCAAAGGCAAAGTCGCAAAAAGGGCGTCGATCCCACTTCTGACACCGTCCCACATATGTATATATATATATATATATATATATATATATATATGATATTTTGTCGATTGTGGGGAAACAAAAAACCGGAAAAAAATAAATTACCGAATAAATAATTAATCCTTCCTTCCTCAGTGGCTCTACAGCCCAGGATGGACCTTGACCATCTCAAGAAGCCTTAGTGTTCCCCAATTTTTAGTTCTCAAAACTAGGAGATCTTTTTTTTAGACCATCAATCCATCTAAGATTTGGCCTGCCCTTTAGCATTTGCAGTCCTTTATTTCTGTGCAAAGGCAGAATATTCCAAAATCCTATTCTCAAGTCCTTTAAACCTTTTCCAAGTCGTTTCTTAGAAGTCATCTTGGATATATTTTCTTCTTGAGATTTCGTAACAAGAGTTTTATTTTTTTTATAGGGTAGGGTTGTTAGCCCTACACCCAGTAGCGCACACAGGAATTTTTCAAGGGGGGAATCCGGGGTCGAAAGTTCACCATTCTTGTATCAGGCTCCTTTTGATTTTGTCGATTTTCGGGAACAAAACACAATAAAAACTAATTATTGAATAAATAATTAGCATTAATTAATAAAATTAATAATTAATAACAAATATTTAATTAAAGTTTACGTACTATATACTTAGAATTATAGTCAATCGGAAAAAAAATCAAGGGTTTTTTTTTGGGGGGGGGGGCGGGCCCCCCCCCCTTGTGTGCGCCACTGCCTACACCCAACCCTCGGACATGGAGGACCTGTCCCATTTTAGTCACCTTCTACGACACGTATGGAATACGTTGGGACTATTCTTTCACTTCCGGTCACCACAGGTGGGATAAATAATTAATATTGATTAAATAAAGAATTACGAATAACAAATATTTAACTACATTTTACGTACTACATACATGGGATTATAATGAATCGGGGGAAAAAAATCTAGGGCTATGAGGGAGGGTCCGGACCCGTGGACGCCTCCCCCGCCCTTGTGTACGCCTCTAACACTGGGTGGACCGCAACACCTTGAAAAATTAGAAGCATGCCCATACCCAGGGAAAGTCTGCCCACCCCTGACCGACGGAATTATTTGTTTCCGAAAATAAAAACTCGTACTTAAATTTGTAAAAAATTCCTCGAAACAGAACGTAATTCACACATATTCTTGAAAAAGAGATTCCAAAAATCAATATTCTATGTTCTTCCTAAATCAAAATGAAAGTAAAATGACAAACAAAGGAAACCAAAAGAAATTGGGACGTTATCGAATGAAAGAAGGGATGAAGATTTCCGGTTTCGTTTCCCAAGAAATCTTACGGAAGTAAAACAACGTTTGAAATGGTGCATAAAATCGGAAATTGTGCAATAATTATCCTTAATATTTTTTTTTCGTTAAGATTTCGTATTTTTTTTTTTTTTTTTTTCGCGTAATTTCCGTTATGATGAAAGAAAGAAGGCTAAAAATATCCTAAGAGGAAAACGAATAAAGTTATCTTAATTCTTTTTTTTCGATCAGCATTCTTGTTTTGAATTAACAACTAAATAAGAGTGCACTCAATTTTATTATATATTGCAGCCGGCTGGGTGGCGTAGTTGATTTGCCACTGGCCTTCTGCATCCAAGGTTGCGGGTTCGACCCCGGCCCAAGTCGGTGGATTTTCGAGATGCAGAAAATCGACAGTGGCAATCATATCGTATGATTATACGGCATGTAAAAGATCCCTAGAGTGTCTGCATGGCTTGGATGCTCTCGGCAAAATTAAATCCTGGTACAGGTTCACATCGTCAGAGATCAGTGACTCCCTCTAGGGAGGAAACTGGGAGTCAAAATTACCTGCGGTGATTGGTATCCGCCTATGGGGCACCACACTAAAAAGTGATACTAGCTTCCGCGCGATGTACAAGATCTGCAATGATTAATAATTAGTTCGCGGTCCATTAGAAATTTAAAAAAAAAGAATTGTAAAATATAGAATTCATATTCCCTTTCCATTCAAAAAAGATAGCTTAAAAATGTGTTGCTATCTCTGGGAAATAGAACAATTCCTGACTCTCTAGAAAATAGCAAGATTAATAAAGTAAACAACATGAAAATTCGTGTCTAAATGTTTTTTTAATGTCTGCAATTTTTACAAGCTGCAGCATCTGGACCTTGTAATTTTGAACCATGATCAAGTGACGAAGACGTCACCTGAATTCCCCTCCCCACTCTTCGCCACGAAAACGTGAAATTTATATTAACATTGCACTATAAAGCAACACGAGGGTTGTTGGTGACGGACCTCGTAATTCTGAACATCGGTCAAGTGAAGAGGACGACCTCTTAGCTGGCACTCCCTCTCTAAGCTACCGTGACCCGCCAACGGAAAGACTTTGAGACTCAACAGGTTTAACGGACATCGGCACCCTCTGTTGTTGTTCCTTATGCCACTTGATCGCATTGGCGTAGCTAGACCTGAGGGCCCTGTATCAAAATTTCTTGAACACCCTATTTTTGGGCCTCTCATCATATTACGATTTTCTTGCTTACATATATTGGGTGGCCCCTGTAGTCGTATTATTGATACGGCAGTAGCTACGCCACTGCCTGATCGGCAAAGACCAGATACAAGCCCATAAAATTCATCACAGTAAAGGGCTAAGTGACGCTTGTTATTAGCCGTAGCGTTGAGTACCATACAGGGGACAGTACGTTTTGACCAGTTTCAACCCCAATTTCGCGTGAGGACACCTTGAGGGTGGTCAGGGGCCTTCCATCTCTCTTACCCTTCCATTAACCTCCTGAGACGACTTTCAGCTCCCCGGCTATTAAGAGAGCCCCCATGCCGCAGTCAGCCAATGTCACTAACTACTATACCGGATGGGCGACTCGACACCATCTACACAGCGGATGTTCATTGTTACCAACACTCGAACCTGCGACATTCCATCCACAAGTTTGGGACCAACAATGTCCATAACAATGGTCACCCCCGAAAACGTGAGGACTGAGCTTCGACAGATTAAAGGGCATCAGCCCATCTGCATGGCAGGAGCCTTAAGTGGCATCAGGACTGGAACCCACGACTCGACAACACCGGCCACAAGTCCGTGATGATGACCTCTAGGCCACCGCGGCCACACATAGATTTCCTGAAAATGGCACAAAGATACCAAAGTTTGTAAATTAGAAATAATTCCGGACTATTTGTGACTTCCATGTTGCAAGTAGAGTGTGAGATTGCTGTTTCGGAGTTACCCCCTAATCAGTTAACTCCCAGCCTCACATACACCAACGAATTAAATTTTTACCATAGATCCCCCCCCAGTTTTTTTGCCAATGCGTTATTTAGAACGAAACCCCCCCCCCCCCCCTTCTTCATAAGATATATCTGTATATACTACTGTGATTGGTGATAAATTATAAAAAATAAAATAGATAGAGTTATTTTAAAATATCTTAAATGCTTTGAGAGAGATTTTATAGATATCACGTCAAATATACAGGAGAAATAATCACAGAAAAAATCAAATCAGCGTTCGATTCCCTCTTTTTAATGTTTTAAAAATAAATCAGTTCGAGACTCCAAGTAATGTGTTAACCTCTCTCAGTTCTATATATCAACCACAGCGAATTCCACATACCCCACTTACCAGAAGATGAATCGACACTTTCCCTTCAAACTGTCAGAAGAGGCACCACCTCCCCCCACGCCGAACAGGGGGTGGGATGATGGGTCGTCCAGGTAACGACGTCCGGTAATGGAACCACATCACGATTACCGGCCTCTGTGTCACTCTGCAAGGAATCGTCTGAAGGGTTAATTTTTGAAAAGGGTAGGTGACTCCGAGTGGCCACACCTTAAGTGTTCGCTCTTTATGGGAAACTCTCTACAGCCTTTAATGAAACCCATAACTGAGTTGACAGATTTGGGGGCTGGTACACTAGTTACTTTGTATCATAAATGGCTTACCGTTTTGTATCTGTGAAAAATTACAGGTTTGTTTTTGCTTTGGACACCGCCTATGGCATTAATTGCAGTTGAATATGGGAGGTGGTAATGGAGTCTTTATGAATAGTTAAAAGACAAACCCTTCTTAAAGAAAAATTCAGGATTTTTTTAGATATTATTGCTTCAGTTATTTTTCACGAAAGGTTCACTATGAGGAAAAAGACATACAAATTCACTTGTTTGTTTAATGTACAGGGTAGGATCGCTTTTCCGTTTAGGCATGCTAGACCCACGCCTAGGGCGCTAAAAAATTGGAGGGCGAGAAAAAGAGAAAAATAACGGCGAACGCACCACCCCCTGTTGAGTCATGAAAGAAGCATTTCTGCCCTTAAGAGAGTAGAGATTGTAGCTAGAGTAAAGAGAGTAAAATGAAAAGCTTAACAGTTTGATGTTGCTAAACTCTCAAAAAGATATTACAATGGAAATTGATTACAGTGATGTCATTAATGATTTTGCAATGATCAAAACTCGAAGAAAACCTTCGTTTGTACAAATACAATGACAGTGACTCAACAAAGAAAAGGAAAGCGATCCTGTGGGGGGAAAAGCGATAAGTAATGAAAAAGATAATAATTAACAAGTTGAAAACAGTTCATACAATAATGTATACTCTATACTGAAATTGTATGACATTAATTTATTGCACTAATTTACAAAAGGGTGGGTGGGTGGGTGGCTCGTGATGCCGTAATGTAAGAAATGAACAAGAGTGACCAAATCATTCCACTGTCCTGTCCTTCCTTAAGACTTCCGGTTGCCAGTCCAGGACACTTGGATCCATATGTGGTGAATAATGGAAATACTCGCCAAAGAGCAATAACAAAGAAAGGAAAATCCCTCTCGAACCAAAACTGGAAAGGTAAGAACTGAAGGAGGAGGGAGGGTGATCCAGAAATAGTGTGGGGGGAGGACGCAACGATTTGAATTGCCTAGGGCACAGGGGAGGTTAAAATCGGCCCTGGTAGAGGGTGTTTACATATTTTTAGAACGATTTAGATAAAGGGTTAGAATAAATCGAAATATTTAGGGGGGGGGG
>BMAV01000753.1:156728-201039 GCA_019973955.1 Trichonephila inaurata madagascariensis
TTTATTTAATATGCTGAAATCCGCTCTATTCCGCATAACGATCTATAGTACGGACCTTGTAATTTCAAACATCTGTCAAATTATACAACATAATAAACAACATAATTATGAACTTAATTATTACGAATAACTTAGCATTGTGACAGAAATTAGAAAGAACAGTACTCCTGCTACAAAAAATATACTAAGGAAAGAAAAATTATATAACTACTCATAGTACAACTTACGAGACTTTTACCTGGTAGAAATAGGCCCTTGCTTTAATGTTGCTATGATAGTGGATTATGAAGAATTAGCATGAAGCAGTGACGCACACAAAGGGGTGTCCTAGGGGTCCGGACCCCTCCCCAAACCCTTGATTATTTTTCCGATTGATTATAATTCTAAGTATATAGTACGTAGAATTTAATTAAGCATTTGTTATTAATGATTAATTTTATTGATTAATGCTATATATTTATTCAATAATTAGATTTTTACTGCTTTTGTTTCCGAAAACCGACAAAATCAAAAGGAGCATGATACAAGAATGGTGGACTTTCCACCCTGGACCTCCCCCGTTGAAAAATTTCTGTGTGCGCTACTGGCATGAAGTAAATGTTACTTATATTTGATTATTATTAAATTAAGTTAAAAAAAACATAAAACTAATTAATTTAATATTTACTTCATATAATGAATTTAAATTACTTTAGATCAGGGATTCCCTACGAAGTTCAGTTGACTCCTTTGAGGGTCTATGGAAGTTTAAAAAAGGTCTATAGTATTAAGGAGTCTGTCAGGGATCCATAACAATTTATTCAGTTTAAAATTTTTTAATGATTGTTAGATAATAATATCAGTTTTGATATATATAGATAGATATAATATACTCAATAACCGGCAGTCCAGATAACTCGGCTATACCCTAGCACAGGGGTATCCAACCAAATGACCTTGCGGGCCGCACATAAAAATATGTACCTTTATATCAGATTTGGAAACAAAACAAAAAAACATTTATTGAGTGACAATTTAAAACAGAATGAATTACTTTTATTGTTTTCATTATTTTTCATGTATACAGACATAGATAATATAATAATGTTTATGTAATATAATAATGCAATGATCAAACAATGTTTAAAATATTACAGTTGCCATTTTCTTGAAAATTAAGGTGTTCCTTTTGAATTGATCTTTCGTTAATCATTGTCGAAATTTGATAGTGCTGTCATTCACAAACGATTAAGTATACGTTACCCTTTATATTAACCGTCTTGAATAATTTTTTATAAACTTTAAAAAACATCCCTGACTGCCTCTTGCTTTTTGGGCACTCCAAACAGAAAAGGAGGGGGAGAAATGAAAGTCGCAGTCACGGAGAATCATATACCATCCATAGTAAAGAATATGCATAATGCAATTCGGAATTTATTAAAAAAGTAATTTATTATAGAAAATCAAATGTATAACTGTTTTATAAATCTATTTTAATCTAAAGGACATTTATATTATCAAGAAGGGGCTTTATTTTAAAGCAAGAACAGGTAGGCAAATACATTTATACATATATAATTTCCCCTCAAATAAATTTCAAAATGAAGAAAACTTTAAAAACCTGATATTTAAAATTTTTTTAAAAAAGAGTCGGTTGGCCGCAACTGGCGTACTAGTGGGGCGCGTGTTGGACACCCCTGCCCTAGCAGGTCGTAAAAGCCCCACAAAAGGACATCCCACATTTCTTGAAAAAAAAAGTAGCCCGTTTTTGCAAAGTTGGTTTCTTAATTTTCATTATAAATAGCTTTTATGCCTTAAGTATTTTTCTGAGGTGTGTGTGATCAGGCATATTACTGTATACTATGAATTAATTAATTTTTATTTTCATGTAGTAAACGCTCTGTCTTCATAAAGTAAGTACTTTTCTTTTGTTAAAGGTATTTAGACATTTATTTTCTATTGTATTCTAAAGCACACAATACATTCAAATGCAGAACAATATTTTCTAAGGAAACACTCGTACTTTTTTTTTTTAGTCCCATTCTCGATAACCCGTCATTTTCACAAACTTAGCCACTCTTCGGTTCTTGTTAGGGCCGAGCTTTCGAAACTCTCCCTCATAAATTTACGTAATGAGTGATTCACGTATACATGAGGGAATATAGTAGTACTAAAAAAATGAAACATAAGTCTAATAAACTAATTTTCCTTTCTTTTTATATTTCAAGATAAATTGCTATCTTTAAGTCTTTTTGTGCATTTATTTGTACTAGGATTAAATTATATCAGCATTTTTTTAAAGACTTGTTCAATTTTCAGCAAAAATAAAGTAATTATTTCTCTAATTGTATGAACAGAACTCAGTCCTTACTAAAAACTAAAAAAATAAAACGAATTGACAGTCTTACGGACTTTGATTGTTCTCAGACAAAAACAATATTTATAATATAAATTTTTTTTTAAAAAAAGAAAATCCTCCACAATTTCCACATTTAAGGATTTTCAATTAAAGGTTTATCAGAAAAGAAATGATTGAAACAATTTTTAATTAATTTATTATTTTAATGTAGTAAAATCTATTATAGCATTAATTATTGGTTTCAGAGTGAGTTTAATAAAATATAAAAGGCTAACTTTTGTTTGCTGTGTCGTAAAATAAAATGATGATTTGAGCTAATAAAATGCATTATACATATGTAATACATTGTGAAACGCATTCTTTTAATTTACATTGCTCTCATGAAAAGAAAAAAACACTTAGACATACGAGTAAAATAATATTTGCAATAAATACGTATTTCATCTCAGTTATAATAAACATTTGATTCTTTATATTTAGTAATAAAAGTATATACTAGCCTAATAAATCGTTAATATATTCACGTAAAAATAGAATATTGTAATAATTAAAAATAATTTTGTACATGGCACAATCAAGTGAAATGTTGTGAACGTATAAATATCCCCAAAATGAGCCAAACATAAAATCAATCGAATGGAAGGGATTCAATTAGGCAACTTGTAAAAGAATAATTTATTTAAAAAAAATTATAAGAACAAGTAATTCGAATTAGAATGATTCTAAATATTTTCAAGGTTGGAAAAAAATCACTTGAAAAATCTGTCGAATCTAACAGCTGAAACCGACAAAAAAAATTAAATGACATTCGCACAAAAACAAGCAACATTATAACGGTATTTTAAAAATAGTTGTCAATGATTATAAGATGTTCTTGTCTTATTCTGAAATTAATAAGGCTTTGAGAATTATCGTGTCGTTTTAGAATTTTTTCCGCTTGCAATTCTTTTTTGGCCTTCAAATATGATTCATAAAATGTGAAGTGTTCCATAAATTAATACGATGAAAATTTTACTTACCGTGGTTGAAGTATCTCTAAACAATATATATATTTTTTCCAATTATTACCCATATGAAGAGAGGACTAGTTCTAAGCTGAAATAAAATAAAATATATAAATCAAAAGACAAATGGAAAGTCTGGAGTTGAAAAGTGTAACTACATTCGAGGGAGATGAAGATGAATTTTAAAAAATGTATCGTGCTTTCATAAAATTGATACGTTGACGCGGTGTGAAAGTTTGGATAAAAGGATACCAGTCTATACCTAGTCTTCGTAACTTAACCGAAGTTCAGAATTACGAGGTCCATCATCAATAGCTCTTGCGGTGCTTTAGAGCGTGCGATGTTAATCAAAAATCAAAACATATTGTTCACTAAATCATAGTTAATATTTACCTATATGAGTCGTTAACAGAAAAAGCTAACATAACGCCGTTGATGGTTCGATAAAAATTGAACAATAAATAAATTTAATTGTTGCCTCTTTTAATCATTCAAAATTATCAAAGATTCAAAATATTTTAGATGTTAATTCAAGATTTCGAAAAATATAAATATTACGTTGCATAACTTATTAGTTACAAATAAAATGATTTTGAATGTAATAATAAACATTGGTGTTGTTGTTGTTTTTTTTTAAAAAAAAACTTTAAATGTTATGATACTGCTAAACAAAAGCAATGACGGATTGGATTAAGGTATCCGACTACTTGCGACAACTTTTTTTTTAAAAAATGGAAATATGGAGATTTTTTTGTGGTTTTTAGATTTCTTTAGTACACTTTAAGAAAATAAGGCTAAAATTAAGAAGATAAAAATGAATTTTTACTACTAAAATGGGAAAAAATAGGTAAAAATTGGCAAAAAATTATATAAACGGAGCCCGCTCTGTACAAATAGTAAATGAACAAATTCTCAATTTTTCAATTTTGATACATTACTTTGCTATTCCTTTCTGAAGTGACCTTCAGGTTAAGAAATATTTTAATTTTTACAAAAACTAGAGCACTTTATCTTAGTTGTTATAAGAAATTGCTTTAAAAAACAGTGATTATATTCACATAAAGGACTGTACATTTTGTAATAAAACAGTGATTGATAAACACTTCTACTGTTATGCAGAACATACATAAAAAATTTCAACAAATTATTGTAAAAACTTCTCGAGCAATCGCTGTCCCCGTTTGAGTTTTCCGGAAAAAAACATATTTCGAGTAAAACGCATTTTAAAGTTTGATATCTTGTAAAGTTATGACATCTGCTTTTACTAAAACCCTTGTTCTTTTTGTTCTAGTGAATGGAAAATAAAAAAACATGGTATTTTCTTAAAGCTAATAAGATGACTCATAAAATAAAATCATAAAAGAAGTTTGTCAATTTTTAATAAAAATCATGATTTCATGGTTGTCGGATACTTTAAATGTATGTAACTACAATAAGAGTTGAATGTGCATGTATAAATACACGCGGTGTATATGAAAGAAATTATAGATATTTTATAACAAATACTTTACACGGTGGTTTATATTATCTTCATACAATTCAAATCTCTACTTCATATAACAATATTGGAACTTTCCGAGATAAATTAACTATATTTTAAAATAGAGATTAATATATCGTGATTTTATGTTTCAAGAAAAATTAACACTTTCACGATGAAGGGAAACATTTTCCCAACTTCATTAGTTGATGACAGTCGTATTTAGTTACAACCTTATCCGCATTTTCTTATACAGAATATCAAAATAGAATGTATGCAGAACACAGTTACGCAAACGCACGCGCGGGAAAGTTTAATGAAAAAAACTCAAATCAATTGGCACTAATGATGAAACATTCGGGGGCTGTATTTATTTTCTTACAACTTATTTCGATCTATTGTGCGTCGTGTAATAATATACTACTATGTTCTCGCACGTGCTTTGTTATTCGGTAAGTATAGTTTTTATGTAATAATAAACTATGTTTGAATAGTTGGAAACAAATGTTTGATAAAAATACATGTTGATCCAAATTGAATTGACATATTAAGACACAAAAAAACTACAGATTGTCACGTAATTTCCTTGTAATTTTCCTTTATTTAAAATCTAAACAAACTAAAATAAACAATTACATATTAATATATACTTTTAGCCACCTTTATAACAAATATTTTACATGGTTTTTTTCTCACATCCTTTTCATTCAGATCTCTCTCTCTCTCTCTCTAATTACTACTTCATATAACCATACTCAACTCAAACTCAGTGGTGCAACAGCCCATGAGAGCCTACTGTGCCCACCCCAGTATACGTGACCATTGGATGCTGAGGTGCATGAGCAGATGTGCCGATCAAGTGGTCAGTCTGAAGCAAGACCCCTAGTATAACCATACTGGAATTTTAAATTTAATTAATCATTTTAAAACAGTTTAATGCATTGTGTTTCTATATTTAAATAAAAATTAATCCTTTAAAGTCTAAGGGAAACATTTTTAATTTTAAAATTGGTGATTGCCATATTTATACAACTATTGATTTTTCTGCATTTTCATGCAGGATGTCAAAATACAGCGTATTGGGAACTCAATTATTGTGTCGTGTAATAAAATATTACTATGTTTTCTCATATGTTTTACTATATGTGGTATTTTGTGCTATAATAAAGAATATTTAAACAAATTAAAATAAATGCCTGATAAAACTACGCATTGATCCAAAAAAAGCTATTCATGCTCATGTATATATTTTTATTTTTTATTTATTTTACGTCCAAAATAAACAGTTGTACACCAATACTTACCTTGTGGTCCTGTAAGGATTGAAAGAATATTGAGTTTAAAAAAAAATACAAAATGTATATGAAGAAATAAATTTTAAAAGGATGTTACTAGTTTTCACAATCCAAATGGCAGAATCAAGCAATCTGTCTCAATAAGTCAACATTTTCTGAAAAATGTTTATACAATTTGCTCATTTCGTGGCATGCAACAGCCGGAAACGGCGGTCAAATTGCTTTTTGAGCAACAATTCTCAACAAAGGCTCATCATGGCCTACAGAGCCAAGCAGTCGGCGTCATTCAATACCCACCGTGGTTTCGCTAAGAACCATTCACATGATGCCAAAATCATCAATTTGTTCACTAAAAGGGCCAAATGTTCCCATCGCCAACAGAAAAAGGCTCAGCCCAGGAAGTGAGGACCTGTTGGACTCGTGGCTTCCATTGTGGACCAGACCGATCCCTACCTCTGATAAAACTCCAGCCACCATCTGCTGAAGAACTTTCGGAAGATCCTGGAGATAGCAGCATCATTTCCCAATGAGCATTGTGCGTCCAAAAGGGCCCAACGGTGAAATGGGGCCCATTTTTTTTTTCCTCTCTCTCTCCCACTTTTATTATTACATTGCTGATGATTATTGATCTTCACTCTCTTAGGTGCTTGGGAAATGTGTGGTCAGGATTTTGGAACCGCCGCCTCCATTAACTGTCAATGTCTTGCGGGTCCACCACCCCTCTTGGGAGGGGTTGTGAATAGGGGGCTCCCTCCGACGATCCTTATCGGATAAAGGTATAAAGCTCGCTTTTTCCAGAGCGTCGCTTTCGAGGTTGTGTCCCCGTAGTGACATCTGAGGTGAAGTTTCAAACATCCAGAAAGTAATGGGGATTTTTAAGTTGTAACGGTTTAGGCGATAACATGTTTAATTGTTACTATTATTTTACATTCAAGGTCCTTTTTTTTTTTTTTGGTGGTTTGGTGAAAGATAAAGGAATTATCGCGGGTTAAATTGTACAATTTTTGAACAGGTATTAATTTTTTTTTGCTGTAAGAAATACGATAACTTTTGAAGCTGCGAGAATTTGCTGTTGCAATGTGCTTACAATAAACATTTAGCTTTGATTTTCTGGGTCTAATACATAGATTGAGCTACAACTCATATGTAAGCGTGCAGGTGTATAAACAAAATAAAAAACAACCAAAGAGTACTTTTTTTGGTCTATAGATTTATATTTAATTTCATTTTAACTTTTATATTTTGCTATTTATTCTAAAGAATTATGAAAAAATAGAATAAAATTAAACATTTCTTAAGCAAATAAAAACTAAGCAAAGGCAAGCCTTTAAAAACCATCGTAAAAAAGGGCATTTTATAAATCATAAAACTCTTTTCCCTTTATATATTTCGCAACAAAATTATTAATACTCACGTCATACAGTGACATACAAAGAACTCTTATGGGGAGGGGGGATTACATTCTTAAAATCATATAGACAAAAGCGCCAAGGGGTAATTTTTTTGGTCAAAATTTAAAAGTTTTTGGCCTATGGAGAGTTAATAAAACCCCACTCTCTTGTGTTCAGCACTGATGTCACTTGCTTATGTGAAATTTCATAAATTATATAAAACGTTTATATTTGATATATCAACCGTTTATATTTGAAGATGTCAAATTATTTGTAATAATTAACGAATTTTTTTTTTTCTATATTATATTCTTTTTCATACTTCTTATTAAAAGAACCATCTCTTGTACAATAATGCATTTTAAATATTAATCTGTATATTTGTACGAATCAGTTTCTGACAACTTGTAACAGACTTTTTATTGCAAGGACAATTTTTTTACAAAAGGATAATGGTGACGAATTAATAATCTTTATGACCTTAGAAAAAGGAAGGTGAAGCGTTTGTATTCAGAAAAAATTATCCTATTTATTATACGGATTTATATAACTAAAAAAAAAAATCAATCCCTCAAATTGTATCTAAGGCGATTTCCTATTTTTCCTGAACACATTACGTAATTCTTATTCGATAACAGAAGATTAACTTCTGTTCATTTGATTATGGTGAAGTCTTAAGATTATAAGCATTTTAATGTACATTATACAGTTTTTTTTGTTTTTTTTTAATATTACAGAAGGACATTTTGCATAAAATAATAATTTAAATAATCCTTTTTATAAAATTTCCAATTTAAGAAGTCTTTTTAAGCAATTTTAAATAATTTAACTCGTATTAAGATGCGATGTTTTGTTTACTATTAACTGATGCCCAATGTAGAATTTAAAACGTTGATTCTTAAATTGCTTCGTATTAATATTAAATAAGAAACATTTTTTTTAAATTCAATGTAATAGCTAAAATTTCCACATTTATATGCTTCAAATTATGTTTGGAATTATGTAACAAACATTTTGAAAGAAAGTTTAAGAAAAAGAAAGTCTTTGAATACAAAATATTAATGATATATTTAAAATGGAACAAAATTCATGATATTTAGTGTCACTGAGATTAAAATACATGTATAAAACTGTTTTAAGGATATTTTGACAAAAAATTTATTTAAATACAATGTTTTGGCAAAAAATTAACTTAGAATAATCTTTTTTCAAAATGTCCTCCTTTTAAAAAAAAAATGCTTTTAAAATAATAACATTTCGCGCTTATATAAAGCAAACACTTCTCCAGAGAGTCTGAACTAGGATTTTTGAAAAAATCACATTATTTTCAGAGTTACCACCCATTGAAATAATAATCGGCGTTTTTTTCTTAAAAGTGCTCCCTTCTGTTGTCGCAAAATATGGATAAACCCACTTCTAAGTTATATATTTCAAAAATTCTAGTTGAGCCTCTGTAGATAGGTCTGAGCTATATACAGGCAAAATATTATTATAATAGGAGCATTTTTCACAAAAAGAGAATATTTTGAAAATGAGTCATTCTATGTTCATTTTTTGTCAAAATATTGTACTTAAATAATTTTTTATCGTAATAATATTCTTAAAACAATTTTATATACATTTTCTAATTGACACTAAATATCCTAAATATTATCTATTTATAAGCTTTTGCAAAAATCACGATTCCGACCGTAGTCGGATGCCTTAAGGCAAAATTAAAGGCTTTTCATCACATTAGAAATGGAGGAAAAATTTTAAAATTTAATTAGAGTTAAATACAGAATTCAAAATATCGCACTTTCAAATGCCACACTTTCGTTTTGTTAGCGTATCAGTGTTGTAGCTGGTAAAATGCATAAACATTCATATCTCCTTTCGAAATTCATGTAGCTCAGACACTCTGCATATTATATATATATAGTCTAATTCTTTCTCTACAAACGAGAGATGAACATCCAACAAAAAAAAATATATCAAAATCGAAAAAACAGAGACATATATATATATATATATAAATTATTTTATATATTAGCTGTTCTAAGTCGGCAATGTTTATAATACTGCAGCATCCATTTTCTAATTTTTAATCTCGGTTGCTCATGCGTCCTTCTTTGTATTATTTTCCTACTGTCTCTGTGTTTTTCGAATGTGATTGATGGATGTTTATCTCTCGTTTGTAGAGAATTAGACTATATATATATAGTGGCGCACACAAGGGGGGGTCCTGGGGGTTCGGACCCCCCAAAGCCCTTGATATTTTTTCCGATTGATTATAACTCTAAGTATATAATGCGTAAAATTTAATTAAGTATTTGTTTTTAATGATTAATTTTATTAATTAATGTTAATTATTTATTCAATAATTAGTTTTTTAATGTGTTTCGTTCCCGAAAATCGACAAAATCAAAAGGACCATGATACAAGAATGGTGAACTTTCAACCCCCCCGCCCTGAAAAATTCCTGTGTGCGCTACTGTATATATATAGAAACTAAATGTAAGTTTTTAATTCAAATATAATTTAACCAACTTTGTGCAACTAAGAAATCTTCAACAGATTTAAAAAAATGTTTTAATCAAAGTTAATAATAAATAATTCTTTTATTGAAAAATCACCCATAAAAAAACCTCCAAAAAATCCTGTGAGACAATACCTAGTTACTTTAAATCAGCCATTGCAGAAGCGTGCAAAAGTCGCCTGCTTCATTCATTTTTAAAATATAAGAAAACTGAATTTAAAAAGTATTTGTCAATGACAACGAGGCCACCTTAGTCAACTTAACTCCATTGCACAAAAACATTCCATTACATAACTATTATATGTTAACTGTCAGCATTTTTTTCTTTCCTTATTTTGAAGACACTGATTTTTTTTTAGTGATCTATTGATATTTTATATGACAAGAAAACAAATAAACTATACATCCATTTAACTAATGATGACTTTTTTTTAAAAAAAAAAAAGTACCTACTACACACAAGGACGTTCTAAGACTTCTTGAGGCCCTGGGCTCATTTGCAAAAGTAGGCCCCACCCAGGGACGTCATAAGGCATGGGTCAACTGGGCCCAGGGCCTCGGCTACAATGGGGCCTCGTCTCGTTTTCGTACTAGTCTTAACAAGATCATAATTCGAATAATTTCAACGGTCAAATGTTATTTCTAGTTGTATTCTCTGAAAAACTGGGAATTTCGGACGATGTGTCACCTGACTTCTTGCGATGACCGTCGTCCATATACAGACCTAGGCCTACCATCATTACTCATTCAGTCAAAAGGCAGCAGTCGGTAGAGCCGGTTTGGGCGGTTGTAAGTCATGCACATTTATTTATTTCTTGTTATTGTTTGTACGAGTATCTGATAACGTATGCTATGTACTTTCTAATTTTAAGTTTCACAGATGGGGCCTCCATTTGTGCATGGGCCCAGGGTCTACCTTTGCGTAGAGATCCACAGCCTCAAGAAGTCTTAAGATGTCCCTGGCCCCACCTGTGACCCTTAAAAGAGCATATTTTACGTTGTCAATTTCTCATACAAATACACTGCTGGCCACCGTAAATGCAACACCCTGAAGGAAGCATGCAAATAACATTAAATTTACAACATGCATTAGTGGAGGTGAGATATGCAAATGATTAGAATTTAAACATAGACACACATCATGCGCGCTTGTGGCGCCACCTCAAAGCGCTATTTAAGGCTTGGAGATTTCGACGATTTCAAGTTCGGCAATTGTGGTTTTTTCAAAAAACGATCAGTTATGTCTCATGGAAAACAGCGATCAGCTTTTGATCAAGTATCAGAGTTCGGCAGAGGAAGGATAGTGGCCTACCGAGATTGTGGATTATCTTTCAGGGAAATCGGTAGTCGTGTTGGACGAAACCAAACAAATGTAATACGGATATGGGACCGTTGGATGCATGAGGGTAAGACGGACCAACGTGGTCGATCGTATCCACCTCAGTGCACCACTTCACGTGATTACAAGCAAAATGTGAGCATGGCAGTGACGGATAGCTCAGTCACATCACGAACCATAGAACAGCACATTGAGTCTGCAACGCATCATTCAGTGTCTGCGCGTACCATTCAACGCCATTTACAGCAGAGTGGTCTGGCCGCAAGACATCCATTGCTTGGTCTACCCTTGACGCAGAACCAGAGACGTCTCCGCCATCAATGGTGCGATGAAAGAAGGATGTGGGCGGCAGAATGGAATGAAGTTGTCTTTACTGACGAGTCACGTATCTTTCTGCAACACCATGATGGTCGGATTCGAGTCTGGAGACACCGTGGAGAAAGGATGCTGAACAGCTGCGTTATGCACCACCACACTGGTCTTGCACCGGGTATTATGGTATGGAGCGGTATTGGATATCAGTCTCGCCCTCCTCTAGTACACATTGCCGGTACTTTAAACAGCCAGCACTACATCTCCGAGGTGTTGGAGCCAGTTGTCCTTCCTTACCTTCAGGGCTTGACCACAGCCCTATTTCAACAGGATAATGCGCGACCACACGTGGCACGCATTGTCCAAACTTTCTTTGTCAATCACCAGATTGAATTGCTTCCCTGGCCGGCTCGCTCTCCGGATCTTTCACCGATAGAAAACATGTGGTCCATGGTTGCTCAACGATTGACCCAGATTACACCCCCAGCTGCCACACCAGATCAACTTTGGCAACGTGTAGAAGCTTCTTGGTCTGCTATACCCCAAGAAAACATCCAAAGTCTCTCTGAATCAATGCCGAGGCGTGTGTCAGCGGTGATTTCCAACAATGGCAGCTACTCTTGCTACTGATTCTGGCAGGAACCACACCTCACAGAAGTCTATAAATTTAATCATTTGATACTTGGTCAACATGTTATCGACAAAATAAATTTTGTTGTGCTATCTCTTGTCTTCCTTACTGTTGCATTTACGGTGGCCAGCAGTATAGTAATCTGAAACAAACAAATGTGCTTGACTTACAATCTCACAAACCTAGACACAAACCGACTTTATCTGGTGCCCCCTCACGATTAAATGAGTAATGAGGGTGTATTCCGACAGGCATAGGCCTAGACGTGAACGGAGGTCATCGCATAATAATGCAGTCTTCCCATTTTTGCTGGTTGGCATAAAGCTCGAAATTCCCCTTTTTTTCTGATAATATGTAAGGGAATAAATAACATTTGACCATTAAAATTATTCAGCTCATGATCTTACTGAGGCTCAGTCGAGAACAAGAGGAGCTGAAGGCTAAGGCCTTGGGCACGTACCCAGTTAGGCTATGCCTTTAGACGTCTGATGTTCCTTTAATCATTGACAAGAATACCGAAAAGTGATCTGTCAGGATTTTATTTGCCCGTTTGCTTTTGCTAATTTTGTGAAGGAATCGTCCCTCTCTCTTGCCCGTCTAAAGATGTGGGAGGAAGGGAAGAAACACAAGCCATAATCAAAAACAATCTATTTATTGATCTCGCAAATTAGCAACACTGATTCGATTAATTTCAACAAGAGAATGTTTCAATATAAGCAATATACGTGGAACAAAACAACGAGATGCACGAATTATAAGAAGACTACAAATATCGACCTCCTTATTTTAGGATTAATCTTACTATCCCAATCTATTTGACACTAATTTAACTTCAGTGACCAATAGTCACTTTAATTCTTTCATCAATTAAATGTTTGAATAACTCCATAAATTTGAGTGATACCTGATCAGTAGCAATCTCATCTGAATTCTGGCTTTCTCTCTCTCCTTCTCTTCGTTGCTAGTTAGGAAATCTTGATTATAGATAGCAGACTTAATTTGAATATCACGGTTTCTTCTTCAAAAGGGTTGGCTGTGAATAAACATGAATGATAGCCGAAAGATTTCCCAAGAGGATTAGAAGAAGGTACGCAAATAGATCCTTCACAATTTCTATTAATAAGCATATGAATTCTTATGGAAACATTCCATCCCTCGTCTCTGCTACACATTAATTGCGAACAAACTTTCTTTTTATCTTGAAAACACCAAGCACTCTGATCACCCAATCATACCTCATGTTCAAATGGAGGGGGAAAGGGAAAAAATAACAAGGTAGCCTTTTTTTTTTATTGAAGATTTTACACTTCTGGATAATCTGTATTCTGTTCTAATACTTAAGACGTGTCACTTCTGACAAGTTCTTGTTGCTGGAATTTCGAGCCTAACCTGTTGAAATACGAAATGTCAACAGGTTAAATGCATATGGAGTTGTTAGTTAATTGCAGCAGAGCTCACTTATAAGCCTAGAAACTCTCACGAGAAACTTTCTACTACATGTTAATTGCCAGCATACTTTTCGCCATGCCAAAATCAAATGCTCCAGCCTTCATATCAAAGGGGGGGGGTGAGGAAAAGGAGAAAGAAACGTATATATTTATTTAACTAACAGCACCGTGAACCTTTAAAAGAACTCCCATTCCACGATGCAGTGCAAATGCAGCGTCTGCAAAATTACACCTGTGTCAATGAAAATCAACGCAGGCGGATTTGAAGACGCGGGGAAACAAATTCTCACATTCTACAGGGGCGTCAAGTGATGCTTGTCAAGTCAGAAGACCGCTTGCCTGGTCCATCACGCCGATGCGGCCGCAAAACCGGCAATTTTCACCGCTGCCACAGACAGACCTGGTTGAAGCTGCTGACAGGGCCTGTCAAAATCTCTACCTTCCGTTGCACGGGGACCGCCCATGCAAATAACAGTGGGGGCCCTTCGAACACAGATATTAAACGAGCAAAAGGAGGGGGGAGGGAAGCGGCCCCATTGACTTTTTGATTTCTTCTTCTTCTTGATACTCTTTTTATTATTTATTTATTTTTTTTTACCTTCCTCTATTGCCAGCGCGTTTAAGTCTCACAAAGTAGGCTTTAATAACCAGCCACTAAGTGGGTACTGTATTAAAGGACAATAGTATGGGTCATATCACGCGTAATCGTGATTTTCGTAAATAATTGAAGTCTGAGAAGGTTCTGTTTATCGTAAGATGAAATCCGCTAAGAGAAGGAGGAATAGAGTTTTTTTTTTTTATTATTACTGTTATTTTATTTCTTCCTCACATCCCTCCCTTTTTTTTTCTTTTCTTACTTGAGGAATTTTTGCGCGAGAGAGTGTTGCCAGTGCGTGTGTGAAAAAAGAAGAAAATCGTGTGTTTAGCAAGTTTAGACTAAAGGGAGAGAGAATAGTAGACCTTATATTAAGTTTGGCCGGCGAGTGCCAAGTTAGATTACTTTGACGTGTTGTTCGAGTTCTGCGCAAAGGAACCAAGGCTGCACCTCGAAGGTATGGAAGGAATGTTTGAGCTGATAGAAAAGGATAGAGTTAACACGGCGTAGCCGATCTTGTTAGAAATTGTTTGATGATTGATTTGAGAGTGACAAGCCGTGCTTTTTCCTCCCCTACCTGCCGAAATTGTTGTCTCATACTTTTTTTTTTCGTGCAGTGCTTTGTTATAAATAAATTTAATCATTTGAATTTTTAAATATGAATATGCAAGACGCTTAAGGTATCCGACTACGTTCGAAACCGTGATTTTGCAAAAGCGTATGAATGGATAATATTTATATTTAGTGTCACTTAGATTAGAAAACATATATAAAATTGTTTTAAGAATAGTAATGCAATAAAAAATTGTTTAAGTAGAATATTTTTACAAAAAACGAACGTAGAATAACCTTTTTTTCAAAATGTTCTCCCTTTGTGAAAAATGCTTCTATTATAATAATATTTTGCCTCTCTATAGCTCAGACCTCTGTACAGAGGCTCAACTAAAATTTTTTAAGCATATAACTTAGAAGTGGATTTATTCATGTTTTACGACAACAGAGGGGAGAAATTTTAAGAAAAAAAACGCCGATAATATATTCAAAAGGTTGTAACTCTGAAAATACTGTGAATTTTTCAAAAATCATAGTTGAGAATCTGTAGGGAGGTTTGAGTTATATACAGAGGCAAAATATTATTATAATAGAAGCATTTTTGACAAAAGGAGATTTTGAAAAAAGGTTATTCTAAGTTGATTTTCTGCCAAAATATTATATTTAAATAATTTTTTTGCCAAAATGTCGTTAAAACAAATTTATACATGTATTTTAATCTAATTGACACTCAATATCATGAAAATTATCCATTTATGCACTTTTTTAAAATCACGGTACCGAACGTAGTCGGATACCTTAAAAAATTTAAAATTTGCTCAAAATGTTTTTTAAATATGTATTTATGCTCCCAAAAATAAAAAATTCAAGGCTTGTCTTCAGTTCGGACGCTAATTAGTTTTTTATTTACAAAAGTAATGAATTTTCTTCGAACCTGTAGTATAGTAATAATAAAAAAAAAAGAAAAAGAAAAAATGATAATAGATGAAATATTATGCATTATTTATATTATTTTCATCAAAATTCGAGCTATTATCCGCCCGATTCATTGGTTGTATTACGGTATAGTATAACTTATATATACATATATACCAGTAGCGCACACAGAAGTTTTCCGGGGGGGTCCAGGGTCGAAAGTCCATCATTCTTGTATCATGCTCCTTTTGATTTCGTCGATTTTTGAGAAAAAAAAACAGTAAAAAACTGATTATTGAATAAATAATTAGTATTAATTAATAAAGTTAATCATTAAAAGCAAATATTTAATTAAATTTTACGTATTATATACTTAAAATTATAATCAATCGGGGAAAAAATCAAGGGCTCTAGGGGGGGGGGGGGTGGGGACCCTAGGACACCCCCCTTGTGTGCGCCACTGATATATACACATTTTTAAGTTACTGTTATCTATGTCTTAACATTATGCTTTTGATTTTATTGAAAAATATCCTTATCGCCTTCGCCTCATTATTTAAAAATAATGGGACACTTGAGCTTCTCAAACAGAAGTATATGCAGGGGTGTCTTAAGACTCTTTGAGGCCCTGGGCTCAGAGAAATCTTAAGAATTTTGAGGCCCCACCCGAGATCTTTAAAACTATATAGACAAGTATGTAGAATGCATTGTTAAATAATCATTCAAACGATAATTTGAAACAAATAAATGTGAACGACTCACATTCTCAAAAATCTAGGCACAAACGGGTTTGACCAATGTGGCCGCATTTCGAATAAATCTATTGAATGATTATTTACAGTATTAGACCTAGGCCTAGACATAAACAACGGTCATCACATAACAATACAATCTTTTCACCTTTACGCGTTGAAATGCATTTTGAAATTCCCTGTTTTTCGGAGAATATGTACGCGGGAATAATATTTAAACATTAAAATTATCCGGATCTTGATCTTATTAAGATATTTGACTACGTTCGGAACCGTGATTTTGCAAAAGAGTATAAATGGATAATATTTATGATAATTAGTGTCACTTAGATTAGAAAATGTATACAAAATTGTTTTAAGAATAGTATTACAATAAGAAATTATTTAAGTACACTATTTTGATAAAAAATGAACATAGAATGACCTATTTTCAAAATATTCTCCTTTTGTGAAAAATGTTTCTATTATGATAATATTTTGCCTGTATATAGCTCAGATCTCTGTATAAAGGCTCAACTAGAATTTTTGAAATATATAACTTAGAAGTGGGTTTATCCATATTTTATAACAGAGGGGAGAAATTGTATAAGAAAAAAACACCGATAATTACTTCAATGGGTTGTAACTCTGAAAATAACGTGAATTTTTCAAAAATCATAGTTAAGTCTCTGTACAGAGGTCTGAGTTATATACAGGCAAAATATTATTATAATAGAAGCATTTTTCACAAAAGGAGAACATTTTGAAAAAAAGGTTATTCCAAGTTAATTTTTTGCCGAAGTATTGTATCTAATTTTTTTTGTCAAAATGTCCTTAAAACAATTTTATGCATGTATTCTAATCTAAGTGACAGTAAATATCATGAAAATTATCCATTTATGCGCTTTCTTAAAATCACGGTTCCGAACGTAGTCGGATACCTTAAGGAGGATCTTAGCATTGACAACTCACTGAACAAATTCCCAATAGTATTTGTTGAGTATATTTGTATATAGCACTTTTTTTCACACACATACAACTTCTGTAATACAACATGAATTATATTAGATTATCCCGGAAAGGTTTGAAGTGAAAACTTTTCCTTTTTTTTCCATCGCCGAAAATAACGGTACACACAGCAATCAATTTCCATACAAGAGCTTCATGATTTTAACCTATAAGTAGTTTTTCCTCCAATCATACCTGAAGTTTAGCAGTTATACTTTGTTAAAAGCAAGCGTTCAAAACAAACAATGCAGAATTTAGCAAAAAATTATATGAATCTGAAGAGTAAAAGCGAATCACTCACTCAACACAAGATGTCCGGAACTATTAGACCGCAGACTTGAAATCTGGCAGGCATGTTCCTTTTATTTTGAAATATATAGTATTCAATAAAAATTATATAGTTTTAGCAAAATTCAAACTGAATTCTTTTTTTTTTTTTTTTTCAAATTAAATTTCCTAAGAGGTATTTTAAAACAAGTATGTTTACTCAGATATATATTTAAACTCTACAGATATTTTTGTCTGGTTTAATCACAATATTTTTTTTAAAAACTATTTGTGAGCAAATTTCATATAAGTAAAATTCAAAAACTGATTAATATCATTTCTATTAACTGCTTATGAAACATTTCAAAAAATTTTGTTAAAAATTTTAACTATTTCATAAAAACCAATAAAAAAATAAAACTAAGTTTTTACAAATACGGAACACGAATCTTGTTTAAGAGAGAATATAAGCAATTGTAGAAAAAAAAATCAAGGAAATTTTTTTGTAATAAACCAAAATTGACAAACTAAATTATCATAGTTATTATGTATATATGCCAAGCTTGATTTAAATCACGTGATTTTATTAAAATATAAGTAATGTCGTTAAGGATCGTCTGTAAGATTTCGGAATAGTAATAAATCATAGTTAGATTTTGATAGCAATATGTCTTCTTTTTCAAAGTGTAACGATGAATGAGTTGGAAAAAATTTCCTTAGCTAATTACGTATTTTTTCAGATTACTAACATGACAAATGATTACTCATTAATTTTAGTGAATAGTAAAAAAAAGTTACTCGTAAAGATGTATCAAAAGCACATTTTTATATCAAATGAAAAGGGAAAAAAAATGTTTCTTAATCTTTAATTTATTTTGCTAGAGAATGAATTGATGGTCTTAAGCGATTTTTTTGTTTGCAAGAAGTAGTTAAAAAAAAATTGCTATTTTAAAATTTTATCCCGTTACATAATATCACTTCCGAATATGCTTATTTCTTACAAAAGCTTTCCTTATTAGCAATACAATTAAAATGACACAAGAAAGATCAGGAAATAATTTTTTTTATTTCTAATGGAGCAGTGTGGATTGGTATTTTACAATTGCAGACCTAGTACATTACCCAGGAGCTGGTATCTTTTATTAGTGCTGCACCATATAGGGGGAATACTAATCACCACAAATAATTTTGATGCCCAGTTTCCTCCCCAGAGGGAGGCACCTGAGCGCTCACGATGCGAAATGGCACAAAGTATTTATTTTGCTCTGAGCACTCAAACCAAACAGACACTCAAGGGATCTTTTAGATGCTGACATAATCATACGACATGGATGCTGTCGATTTTCTGCATCATGAAAATCCATCGACTTGGGCCGGGGTCGAACGCGTCACCTTAGGCATACAAGGCCAACGACAAACCAACTACGCCACCCAGCCGGTAGCTAAAGAAATATACGTAATTGTACATGTTTGTTTCATAATACAAATTTTATATTTCTGCAAGTATAATATACTAGCCATTACCCTCCCGTTTCACTGGGTATTCCGTAATGTTTCAAGGACTAATGTTTCGTAATGTTATACTGCTTATATATAAATAACTGATATCTAAGCGTTCGACTGTATTAAAAAACATTCTTATTGATTTAAAAAGGACTGGGGGCTTGAAAGACAAATGACCTTTATAACGCTCTTCCCTCTAATAAATTTCCACAAAACCCATTTTTAGTGAATCTCTACTTAAACAAAATAAACATGCTTGCAAAATTTCAAGTTTAAGTTTGATAGTTCAAAAGACGGAAATTTTTTTTTATCAATAAACCTCATATCCCTTTCCGTTTGACACGTTCTACTCCATGAAAGGAACATACCTGCCAAATTTCAAGTCTGTAGGTCTAACAGTTCCAGAGATCTCGTGATGAGTGAGTAAATCACTTTTCTTTTTTATATTTAGAGATTGCATTAGTATAAGTTTGCTATTAAGAAGGTTAAAACTGCATCTTACATACATGCATGCTTTCAAAATCTAAGGAACGCAAAGGTTTCTTAGAGCTATAACCTTTGAAACAATTCATTGAATTTTTTTAAAAAAACTAAGCATATACTATTTTACGTTATTTAATGTATTCTACATTTAATGTGATCTTAATGATTTATACATTAAATAGTTACATTTTTAAAAAGTCCATGCTTTGGCAAAATTTGTTAAGTTGAATAAAAATTTGGAATTTTCTGAGGAATATGTCTTCCTTTAACCATAAATGTATGACTGGCATCAATTTTAAATTGATATAAAAGTTATCGTACAAGTGAATTAGTATGCAAACGCTCTTGCTGCTTATATGGCTTTTGGGTGGGAAGGGATTAAGTTTTGTAACTGCTCTATATAGATTGTCCTAAAAGTGTTCTATCGAATTTAAGTCAAGAAAACTAGATGGCCACTCCATTCGCATTTAAAAAAAATTCCCTGATCAAAAAGTTATTTATCTACACAAGCATAGTTCATAGTGCCGAACTTTACCGTCTATCAGATTAAAATTATCACTCACAGCACAGCATAGAGTCTCACGTGTTAATAAAAGATCTTTCAACATTCATTGAAAACACACAAATTTCGTCCTTCAGAGAATTTTCGTGTTAGCGTATGTTTATATATGTAAATATATTTAATTGTAGCGTGGTTTCGCCATTTGCTAATTTCCATTTATATGTACTTGAATAAGGTAGCATTCAAATATCTGGCAACAGTTCTTTTGCCTGTATTAGCTATCTATACTCTGTCGTAATAGCATAACTTGTATGTGTGTGAATAAGGAAAAAAATGATATTCAAAGATCGATATTCTAGTTTAGATCTTTGGAATGCTAGGTTGCTTTTCCCCCCCCCCCCTACCCAAGTATATAAGTCTGTAACTGATGTCCTGCATCATTCGATTGTGGTCTGGTATACTTTACTAAGAAATCCCTACAAGTAAGGTGACCAGTTTTTTTACAATGAAAAGGAGGACGAAAAATTTAAGAAAATGTTACAACGTAAATATATGAAACATTTTACTAATTCAAACAAAAATACCCTAATTATGCTTACATCTCTTCTAATTATTTACTTAAGCGAGTATTTTCTCAGTGAGTGAATTTTTTTTTGTTTGTCAATTTATTACTTTCTAATATATCGGAAATTTCGGAGCACAAAATATTCTTCATATTTACTGTAAGTACTGCAGCTAAAATATCAACATTCAATCTTAATTTCTCACTTGTCCAAAAATTACCAACTGAAAAGACTCTTTCAACTCTGGTGCATTAGTTCCGGGGCAGCACAACGTAAATTAAAAAAGAATAACTAAATTTTCATATGGAATGTGTTCATTTTTGGAATGGTTAAGTATTTCCACCCATCTTATCAATTTCAGCATGCGTGTGTTGATTTTTCAATTGTTTTAATTTATTACAATTTAAATATACATTCAGCCTTCTAATTTCTTCAAACATACCATTGTCGACGATTTTAATATCAGGCATTTCTTTTGATAAAAAATCAACACAGTTTTCTATATCTGCCCAATTTATACTTGTGATGAAGTCAAAGAATACCATTGAAAACTGTTATTTCCTGTGATATTTGTTTCAGACTATTCTTCGACATATTGAAAACACATGTTTGGTTCATCTCTGAATACAGAGATTAACAGATCAGTTTTAAAATATTGAAAAGGAGGACAAGTAGGAGGACACTTTTTGAGGAAGGACAGGACGTATAAAAGGAGGACGGCTAGTCACCTTACTATAAGTATAATTCAATCCGTGGTTTATGCTTAGAAATCCATGCAATTCGAATAAATCAATTTAAAATATTGACATTTGTATCGTAAATTTGTTGTCTTTTGGTCTTCCATTAAATTGCATAGCATAAAAATTCTAGCAATACTGTTTGCTAAATTTGTGTTAAGTCCCCAAGATTGCTTTAAAACTTTTCGTCAAATACAATTCCTATTAAAAATTATTTTTAATACAGGTTTAAGCAATATTTTAATTTATATGTTTGTAGATAACCTAAAAACAAAAGTAATCGAAGAGTGGTCAAATTATATAAGCTTGTAAAATATTTGTCAGATTTGCCACGTCGTTGCATTACGGTTATTAAAGCATTCGATAAGTACTAATTTTGATATTTTGGTGAATAGGGTTTAAAAAATATCTTAGGTTCACATTAGTGGAAAAAATAGGAATAATTGAGCATTTCAATTTACGTTAACGAATAAACTTTGCTAAATCTGTAAATGTTATGTAATTTACAAAAAGGTGGGAAATATATATTTAATTTTCAGTCTTTTCCTAATATTTAAAAAAAATTGATTCAAATTCCAGTATGTCGTGAATTAGTTTTGTTCCAAATTTCTAATATGTTTTAATTTAAAAAAAATATTTAACGGTAAACGTTTTAGTCATGCAAAACGTACATTTAATTCGTATACGTATTTAGAAAAATATTTGTGATTCCGGAAACGAATTCTATCAAAATATATTCCTTTTTTTAATTAATCATTTACATATTACACGTTTCATTTCAAACATTTTAAATTTTTATAAGTTCGTTAAAAATAAATCAATATCGCATGCTCTTATGACATTTTGTAGTTTTCGACAATGAATTATTATATTAAGAAAGTCGAACATTTTCTAAACACATTAAAAAATTGTGATTTTATATCGATAAATATTATACTAATTTTTAACACTTATGGTGAAAGTTTATAATTTGGATAATTTTAACGAATCAAACTAACATTTTAAAAAAGTTTTAAGGGTCAGTTTAAAAAAATATTTTTAATATTAGAAACGAATTTTTTGAATAATTCCCTCTCGTCCTTTTTCTCTTTACCACTGACTCTTATTCCTTACATTTTAAAAAAGAGAAATAGTTGCCTTGCTCGGAAAATTACTGTGCAATAAAATCAAATCTATTTCTCGTCTTTTGAAAGCTGACATTAGTGACATTTGAGGACTCCTTCTGCCATCTAGTGTACAATATGTGTACTATCGAGATTTCTACTTAACTTTGCAAAACATTTATTTTTATTACTTGTGTACAGTAAGTAAAATTGAGTATACATAAATTACTTTATTAACATTCAATATTTATCATAGTAATAAATAGCTATTATTTTACTTAATTTGTGGGCTTAATTTGTATAGCAGCCAAAATTGTAAATTTTAATGCTCTCGCGTGTGTGTCAAAATTTTAAATATTTATTCCAGATTATCATACTTTGTTCAAAGATAAGTTAAAAAAATAATTTAAACTACCAAAACCTTCCATTCATCATTTAAATTTTACGGGACATAATGTTTTGTAATTTTATATATAATTTCTGATATATTTTGTAATGATGTTATGAGATTATTAATAATTATACTGCTCTGCCTTTTGAATAGCTCGGTTTAGTCGATTAGGGATAAGTTTTATTTTTCTAATTATTACTTTAAATTAAAGACAATAAGGAAAATCAGGACTTCTCTACAACATTGATTGATATTTTGTTAAAAAATTTGTTCAATGCTTTTCGTATAGTTTACAACAAATGTCAATGCATTATTTAGAAAGTGATTGATAGTTTAAATATTTTACGGGAAAAAAAGGACAAATTGCATTGGTGAAAAGAATTTTATTTTGATTTCCTGAACTTTAAAATGATCAGGTTATCTCATTAAAAGTTGCAATCCTAATTTTTTTTTTTTTTTTATGTTTAATAAATTTATTACTCATACTAATTTTTATAATTCTATGATTAGTTTGAAAGAGGAAGCTCAAAAGATAGTTCCATTTTTATACGAAACAAATCATGTTTCTGTCATTAATGTTTTTTTATTATTATTATTTAATAGCTAATTTTTACTTAACACCAATATGTGTTAGGTGTATTTAATGGGGGGAGTAGTAAGAAGCAAAGATTAAATTTGTACACATTAACTCAAAAGTTTAATTTATTAATTTAAGCTCTCTTATAAATGATAAATTACAAATTTGAAACTGATTATGTGATTACATATAGCAGCACAGTTAAAACATTTTTCAAAAAAATTAATTGTAAAAATGTGACTATTTTTGGCAAAATTTTAGATTTTTAAAAAAAATAAAAATTTTTTTAATCACTTGAACATTTAGCTGGGTAAAAGGCTCAACAATTTTGTAAAATACAAATTTTAAAAATATATTCTGGGTTTTTTTTTTCAAATAACATAATTGTAAATTTCATATAAAACGGATTTCATACAACGCTGTTATATATTTAAAAATGCATCATGTTGAAGTTTAAAGATAATTAGTATGTGAGGAATATATAAAATTTCCAGAAGATATAAGAATGACCAAATTAAATCACTGCAATTTTTTGAACGTAAGAAAATATATTTGTTTAAAAAGAAACTGCATTAAGCAAAAGTTCACGATAGGTTCACAACTCCAAAAGCAGTATGTCTTTCTAATATAAAGAGAAAACTAAACATAAGATAGTTTAGAATCTTGATACTAAAGTTGAAAATTTAAAACTATAATTTTTATTTTGTATTATTCTTCCATAGGAACTACAACAACCGGGGGGGCCCAATGATTAGCTTTTTAATTGGTAATTTTACTTTTAGGTTATTCAGAGTAGCCCATAATGGATATAAAAAACTAAAATGATGAATTGGATGAATTATTTCATGTTTGAAAGATATTTTGTAGTATTTTCATTTACAAAAGGGTTTGTGGTTTTAATCTATAAAATTGGGGCTTATTATCCCACAAAATGGTCTTAATTAGTTTTAATTTCACAAATAATGCTTTGTGATATTACAAATAATCAAAATTTTATAAAATTTGAAAAGCACAATTTTTTAATTTTTTTTTTTTTTTTTTTTTTGATTATTGATTTCTAAAAAGGCATGATTTTAAATACGCTATTAAACTGACAATTATGACTATGTATTTAGTAAATATATATATTTTAAGGAAATAAAATATAACATATAGTTTTTTTTTTAACGAGACTGACAATTTTTGTACCTAAAAATCTGTTGTTGTTTTTTAAGTTGTATTTAAATTTTTAAGCCTAAAAGTAGTATTTAAGAACTTCAGAAAAAATTTTTCGCAATTTATTTTATTTTTAATGGCGAAACATCTTTTAAAGAGAAAATAGAGACGAAGAAAAGAATTTTAAATTCAAGTTTTATAGTAAAAATTTAGCTCATTATACGCACATTTTCGTACATAATTTACTTATTTTAATTGAAAGTTCCATAAAATCTTTCGGGAAAATACCAAATTAAAACATTTTTTTAAAAATATTTCTATCATAGAATATATTACTTGTTTATTATATTTTAATTGTACACTTTATTTTTACAATACATTTGATTTTAAAGAAATATTTTATATGCAACATATATAATACTTTAAATAACTCAAAAAAGGATTTAGTATAGATTTTAGTTTAAAATCTTCCTTATAAATTTACAGCACATAATCTCTGATGACACAAAGAATTTTACCTTGTATAAAAAAATATTTAACCATGCATTTCTGTGGTGAAACAATGGTTAACTGCGCCAGATTATTATTATTATTATTTAATCCTTAAATCATTCAAAGAAAAAATTATTTGCTCAAATTTGTGGCATTAAATAAATTTTATTTTCTTCCTCTTTTGATATCTATTGGGTAGATAGTTTTTCTACCACATATGAAAATTTTTCATTTAAATTTATTTTCTCTTTTTCAATTCAGCATCCGTTTGGAAATCTCTTTAGTACAAGTTTCTAGTAGAAATAAATTTTTTTTGTTGATTTTTTTTTTCAGCCGATACTGTCTATAATTTACATTTTAAAGATAATTATGATTAAAAAAATGATTTAACTGTTTATTTTGAAAGAAAAGTTTAGTCAAATCTATTTTGCATCTAAAATATGTAAAGTTCATAAAATACTGAAAATTTAAAGTAAAAATGCTAGAAAAAATTCCAATTTTGTCTTTCGTTACATTTTCTTTCCGATCAGAATGTAAAGAAAATGTTAATACACTTCTTGTTATATTTTAATTTTTATTATGCTCTTCATTGTTTAAGTGTGTTAATTGTTTTAAATTTAAAATAAAATATTAGACAATTTTTTTCCTGAGTTGTAAAATAGATTTAAAAAGGCATATTTAACTATTTTTCATCTGTTTATGCTTTTTTTTTACTTATTATCTCTACCTAATAAATTACAATTCTTTTTATACAATGTGTGCTGCTAAATTTGACAAAATATGGTGATTACTTATTTTAAGCAGAGATGCATATTGATACTTTTATTAAAAATTATAAATATTTTTATTAATAATTAAATCCTCCCTTATTTAATCGTTTTGTTAAAAAAAATTATTATTCTTGCACAGTAAGGAATATGTTTAGGATCGAAAAAAATGTATTTTAATGCTAAAGAGAAGATGTTGATTTTTATTCCGGGAATTTTAATAGAAAGCATTTTCCTAGCAATTTAAACACAAATTAAAAAAATAAACAGGCATTTCGATAAAATTTACCAAAACGAAATTTAATAAAAAAATTTCGGTACTACAAATTTTTTTTTTAAATTCCCGAAAAATTTACTCTTTTTCTAAAATTTTATTTATATTAGTTCCCTTTTAAAGGTGTTTTTTCATTATAAAATTTTAGAATTAAGGTTAACACTGATATGTATTTCTTTGTAAATTAAGGTATCCGACCCGCTTGCAACAACTTTTTTTTTTGAAAAAATGGAGATATGGGGATTTTTTTGTGATTTTTATATTTATTTAGATATTTTAAGGAAAAAATGATAAAATTGATAAAAGAAAAAAACATTATTATTATTAAAATGGAAAAAAAACTAGTAAAAACGTACAAAAAATTACATAAACGGGGCCCACTCTGTACGAAGATTTTATGAACAAATTCACAATTTTTCAATTTTGATGTGTTACTTTGTTATTCCTGTTTGATGTGATCTTCAGGATAAGAGATATTTTAATTTTTGCAAAAACTAGATCACTTTATCTTAGAAATTATACGAAATTGCTTAAAAAAACATTGATTATATTCACATAAAGGGCTGCAAATTTTGAAGTAAAACAGTAATTGATAAATCTGAAGATCAAAACACTTCTACTGTTATGCAGAACATAAGCAAAAAAAATTTCAGCCAATTATTTTCAAAACTTTTTGAGCAATCGCTGTCCCCGTCTGAGTTTTTCGAAAAAAAACACATTTCGAGTAAAATGCATTTTAATGTTTGACATCTTGTGTAAAGTTATGGCATCTGCTTTTACTAAAACGCTTGTAGTTTTTGTTCTAGTGGAGGAAAAATAAAAATCTTGGTATTGTTATTAAGCTAATAAGATGGCCTATAAAATAAAATCAAAAAAAAAAAAAAATTGTCACATTTTGAAAAAATCATGATTTTAGAGTAGTCGGATACCTTAAAGGCATAAAACTACATGAAGGCTATTGGAGACGAACCATATAATCTTGAACCACTGTGTCAAGTAGTAAGGATGCACCTGATTTAGTACTTAACTTTTAATTCGGACAAATCATCACATAACGACTCGAACACTCAGTTCAAATTAACCTGCAGTATCTTTTCATTATTCCAGAAGGTGAATCTTCGAAAACACCAGCATGTGGCCCCCCCCCCCCCGATTATAATAATCGAATATCCCGAGTAACCAGGGCTATTGGTAAAGGGAAGACCATAATTATTAATACTACCAATAATATATTTTAATTATTACACATCAACTTTAACAAATCAAATGAAATTGCCGAACTTAGTAACTATTGGTCTCGAAATTTACAGGATCCATTGGATGAGTTTAACAGATCTATGTGTCGAGTTGAACTTATTTTTTTAATAATGCTGCACATTTAGGTATCCGACTACGTTCGGAACCGTGATTTTAAAAAAGTGCATAAATGGATAATCTTCATGATATTTAGTGTCAATTTAATTAGAATACCTGTATAAAATTGTTTTAAAGACACATTTTGACAAAAAAAAACTATTTAAACTATTTTAAATTAATATTATTTTGGCAAAAATGTGACTTGGACTAACCTTTTTTCAAAATGTTCTCCTTTTATAAGAAATGCTTCAAAAATAATAATATTTTGTGTGTGTGTGTGTGCTTATATAAAGTAAAGACTTCTCCAGAGAGTCTGAACTACGATTTTTGAAAAATTCAAATTATTTTCATAGTTACAAGCAATTGAAATAATTATCGGCGTTTTTTTTCTTAAAATTTCTCCCCTCTGTTGTCGTAAAACATGGATAAACCTACTTCTAAGTTATATATTTCAAAAATTCTAGTTGAGCCTCTGTACAGAGGTCTGAGCAATAAACAGGCAAAATATTATTATAACAGAAGCATTTTTCACAAAAGTAGAATATTTTGAAAATGGGCCATTCTATGTTTTTTTTAAAAAAATATTGTACTTAAATAATTTTTTACTGTAATAATATCCTTAAAACAATTTTATATACATTTTCTAATCCAAGTGACACTAAATATAAATATTATCCATTTATATATATATATATATATACACTTTTGCAAAATCACGGTTCCGAACGCAGTCGGATACCTTAAAGAGGGCTGCCGGCAATGGATCTCAATTTTAAACCATGATTAAGGGACAAGGATAACACCTGAGCTGGTAAATTTAACGTACACCCTCTGCACCTGGGGGGGGGGGGCAACTGGCGGCTCACGTGGCATAGCGGAGTTGTAATAGTTACACATGTATAACTAATAATAAATAGATAAAATTTCACAATTATATTGAAATGCGGTTATTTCAGACAAAAAAAAAACCCTCAAAATTTGGATTAGCATTTTTATGAATGAATATTTTCTATTATGAACGTAAAAACAAAATGTCTCTCAAAACTAGCTGATATACACGTAAAACAACTTAATTTTGTTAGCATCTTCAAGAGCTAATTCTAATATACATGATTGGGAGAAAAAAGTACAATTTCGAAAACCACATTAAGTAAGTACTCTGACGGTTTAATAATTGCTTAAAATTAAATATTTTAAACTACTTATTTTTATTTTATGCCTAACTTAACTGATTGAAGCGGTAAAAAGTTTTTTTAACAATGAGGAACCTAGGTAGTATTTTTGTCTTTTTTATTATATTGTTTTTAAATTTCCACTACATAGACGCATTAAAAAAAGTGCTACTTGCTTGAAAATCTCATAATAAGTTAATATATAACTAACAATATTTTTTTCCCTTTTCATCCTTTTTTTTTTGGAAAAGGGGGAAGTAGCACGCATAATTTTTTTTTATTAGGTAGTGGTACTCTTCCCAAAAAGGTTGGCCAGCCCATCTCTACGTAGTGGTCTTTAATGGCATCAGGAGGAGTGGGACCAGGGGCGTAGCTACCGCCGTATTAGCGATACAGGGCCCCCAAAATGTGCAAGAATAAATCGTGAAATGTTGAGAGCCCACCAAAAAGGGCTTCCAAAGAATTTTGATACAAGGCCCACTCAGAACTAGCTACGCCAGTGAGTGGGACCACACATTTGATTCGCAAGTGAGAAATATATATGTATATATTTCTAATGGCAGATTATGAACAGTTATTAACAGAGTTCATCAATCTACCTAGTACATCACCATAAGCTGGTATCTCTTTTTAGTGCGGTGCCATATTGGCGGATACCAATCGCCGTAGGTAATTTTGACGCCCAGTTTCCTCCCTAGTGGGAGGCACCTGAACTCTGACGATGCGAACCTGTACTAGGATTTTAATTTTGCCTAGAGCGCCCCTAGGGATTTTTTACATGCCGTATAATCATACGACATGGCCGCTGTCGATTTTCTGCATCATAAAAATCCACCGACTTGGGCCGGGGTCAAACCCGCAACCTTGGGTACAGAAAGCCAGCGACAAACCAACCACGCCACCCAGCCGACTGAAATATATATATACCTTGAATGATAGATAAAAAATGATGGATAATTCACCTTTTTAACATTAGCAATAAAATTTATTAAAACTGATTATTTTTCCGTAATTTTTTTCTATCTTTTGTTAAAATATTTAATATTTTTTAATGTCTACGTTTTTAGTTACATTAGCTTTTCTCATGGTTAATTTTTTTCTTTTGGAATTCGAAATTATTTTTACAATTTAGATTTTGCTTGAAAACCACAATGTTTTCAAAATATATAATGTAAAAAAGAATCATCTATGGGACTTTTTTTACCAAAGTAAAAAAAAATTCATTTTTAGCTTTTTTCCCTCTTTTTACTAATAAATCGATTCAAAAAATCTTACACGCTAAATTCTTTATTTCATGTTTTTAAGCTTTAAATTTCTTTTATTAATTAATTTAATTTTTATTAATTAACATTTTATTTTTAAGTTTGTAGAAAAATTTCCTGAAAAAACACTAAAATTTTAAATTACAATGAGAAATTAAAATTAGAGTCAGAAAAAAAATGATTATTTTTTTTTGAAGTGTCACGAATGTTGTTTAATTAATAATTATGCAAGTTTTAATATATAAACATGTTTATAAATTTATTTCTATTCAATTTCAATGAGATTGGGAGAAAAATTTTGTTAGTATTTTGAGTTCTATATATCCTTTTAAAAGAATATTATACTGATGTGGAAAAATAGAAAAAAAAAAAATCGTTAGTAGAGGTAAGGATGCACTTTTCAAGGTTTTAAAAATAAGAAAAATTAAAAGTAAAAATGTATTCTACCAATCTATATTAAAGTAAAATGTATATTTTGTGACAGAGCTTTATCAGATTTTCATACTAATCCTCTTGGGGAATATTTGGAGCCAGAATTGAGTTATTTCATATCCAATCCTCTCAAGAAAAAACCGCGATATGCAGATTATATATAGTTAATAGATATATATTGGAACTTTATTATTCGCATGGTAGAATCGAAGAAGGAGAAAGGAAGCTGAGATGCTGAACGCTGTGAGCTGTTGGTAACAGTGGCGCACAGAAGGGGGGGGGAGCGGTCCGGCCCCCCCCCCCCAAAAAAAAACTCTTGAATTTTTTCCGATTGATTATAATGCTAAGTATATAGTACGTAAAATTTAATTAGTATTTGTTATTAATATGATTAATTTTATTAATTAATGCTAATTATTTATTCAATAATTAGGTTTTTAGTGTGTTTTGTTCCCGAAAATCAACAAAATCAAAAGGAGCATGATACAAGAATGGTGAACTTTAGACCCTGGACCCCCCCCCCCCCTTGAAAAATTCCTGTGTGCGCTACTGGTTGGTAAGATATTAAACATAGAAGAGTGTAGTTATAGAACGGGCTTTAGCGTGTTAAGGAATTTAAAGCAGATAAAGATTATTAGGATAACTTCTCATACAGATAAGTGGTTAGGATTCCAGGCGCTATTTACTTAGAATTTAGAAATACGTTATATCACTCCTGATTGCATCTCCATAGTAAGACTTGTGTTGTTTGGGTCAATATATTGGAATAATAATAAATTAGTTTGATTATGGCTAACTTGAGTGATTAATCATTTCCTCCTACAAAGAGGTACCCCCGGGTCGGGGGGGGGGGGGGAGGTATCACAATTTTAATCATTGTTTAAATACTAAGCATTGAAAAGAATACATGAATCGAACGCACAGATCTGATGCCAACTTTCATAACTCAAATTTTAATTAATTTGATTAATTTAAATTTTTTAATGTGGATATAGGTAATGGGAATATTGACCCTAAAATAAATTATAAATATTATTTTCTCTCTACTCTTCTTTCCCTCACTCCTATTTTGTTATTTCAAGGGACGACGTATACGTATATCAAGTGAAGAATACTAAACTTATTACTGAATTATATTGTCTTAATTGCGTGAAATCAACACTTTTTCTAAAAATATAATTTTATAGCATGAATTTAGTATTTAATTGATTGTAAGTATTCCAAAAGCAAAAAATCCCCCTCACTTTCCTTCGCAATACTTTCCCTAATTTTTGGTAATATGTTTCTCTCTTGCTATTAGAAAAGAAAGTTACATTATAAAGTAACATAAGGGCTATTGGCGACGGACGTCGTCATTTTGAACCTAGGTTAAGTGATGAGTATGTGTGTGTGTGTGTGACTCCTGAGCTGGCACCACCCTATCCAAGCCTCCACACCACTCCAACCGGAGAATGAGCCTTGACAAATTTAATGTGCAACAGCCCCTCTACACAGCGTGTTATTAGGGGCACTAGGGTTCGAACTCAGGACACACCGGTTTTGAGTCCCTGACCATGACCCTTAGGCTATCGTGGCCACAACATATTGTCAAAGTAAAGCTGATTGTGAAGAAAGCCTTAAGGCTGTTTTCGGCTAATGTTAAAGTATAGGACCCGAATTCGGAATATTTTTTCAGATATAAAAGTGCTCAAACATTAATATTATATTCTGGCTTCACTATCCTGTAGAGAATCGCTTATTTTATCATACTACTCATTTTTATCCGAGTTTTGATGCATTTTTTCTATTACAAAATGTGCTTCGTATTTTTTCTCCCATACCGTAATGCTAAATGAGCTATCCCTTTACATGTTAAAAGGAAAATCTAATTATTTATGAAATATTTTGAAATTTTAAAAACACTATATTATAAATAAATGTATAAGTTACAATGTCACAAATTTTTATATAAATTGAAGTATTTTTTCTGTCCGAAAATGTGCTCCGCGTTAAGTTCACGCTCTTGTGTATACGGCGAAAACAGCCTTAATTCACACTGCAGAATCAGTTTTTACATATAAAACAATGAAAGAATCAGAACTTATAATAACACGTATGCCACATTTACAGAACATACCCAGTACCACCTAACGGATTTTTATACATTTGGTTTACTAATATATACTTTAGGGAAACCGAGAGGCGCCTATATACATTAAAAATATTTTGGAAAGCTACTCAAGATGAAATGTGCATATGATTGTGAAATGAATTGGAGAAATGCATAGAATGCTTTAATTTTACTGTACTGGCAACAATCGCTTCACGCACGTATTAACAAAATGCAAAATGGCAATAACAAACACGAGAACAAAAATAGACAAATGATACATCGAAACGTTTGTTTAATTTCAATTAAATTTTATTTGTTGTGTTAATCGAGGGATTGTTTTTCCTATCTCCATATGCAAAAATCAATTTTCCTTGTCATTGACTTGATCATTGTAAGAAAAGTCTGTTAACATGGAAAATTCAAACCAAAATTATAGTAAAGAATCCAGGTTATCCACAGGAACAAACAAATGCAAAATGATATTTTATGCACAAAAAACTGACAGTGTGTGTGTGTGTGAAATTGTTTCTTTTAAGTGAATGACCTTCTCGGTGAATCGCATTTATTACATGCAACCCGGAACGAATTTTAATTTCTGTAACAGACGGGAACGTCTTTGTGTACAACATGTTATTGAAAATTCACATACACAATAACACTTTCCATAGTTTTTTTTTATTATTATTCAGTATTGGGCATTCACCTTTAATAGATAATCAAAAAACAGGTTCTTGATAAGAATAATTGAAAATTACGAGTATATTGCTAATTTTCTTGAATTTAATACTGCATACATACAAAAAGGAAAAATGTCATTTGGAATAATATTTTACAATATGTTCTTTTGCTTTTCCTAAAAGAACTAGAATTCAATATAACATAAGGTGAAAAGCATTATCTTTCAGAATATATAAGAATAAATTAAAATATTATTTCATCGTTCAAGAAGTACCAAAAACTATCCAGATTTCCACCGGTTAATTGCCCCATTCCTCTAAAAATTACTTTTAAGGATAATTTTTATTATTGCTTTTAATAACTTTGATTAATTATATATTACAGTCGCATTCACTTTGATACAAGATGGGACAAACTGGTGACTGATCTCGTAAGTTTGAACCATACACCAGGGAACGAGGACGACACCTGAGCTTACATCTCTTTCTACAAACTTCTACATCACACAAACGTAATGACTTTAAGTTTTGAGGGATCTACCGTGCATCCATCTATATGAATGATTTCTAGTGGCATTGGACACACAAACCCACGTTTCGACAAAAATGTAACCATAACCACTCGCTAAACTACGGTTTTTAATGATACTCTAACCAAGTCATAGCTCCGAATTTCATGGCAAAGAAGATAAGTCTTAAGATTGTTGTGAGGTATATTGGTGGTGGTGGTGGTGGTGAGGGGGTGATTATACATTTAATAAAATCGAAGTTCTTAGTTTTCACGAATGATGGTTCAAAAGTTCGATATTGTCTTGATCCCTTGACCGTGAATCCAAATACAACATCCATTACATTAACTTTCATATATAGTCCCTGAACAGTTGTGTACACAGATTTCTTTTATGGGGGAGGAGGATATATTTTAAGAAACACGTGGACGAAAAAGGCGAGAAGTAATGTTTATGCTAAAAATTAAGAATGTGTTGGTCTATGGAGATTGGGGATTAAATTTCCCTCCCCCTCACTCAGGTGTAAGCCACTGCCCCTGAACGACATGAGTTTAAAAACCAAACAACCAGCACTTAAAGGACGTCCTAAGTCTCCTTGAGGCCCTGGGCCCCTTATGCAGTGATTCCTAAAGTGGTCTATATCGACCCCAGGGTCTGCGACGACCTGTAAGGGGTCCAAGTCAGCGAAAAATAAAATTGGGGGTACGAAATGTAAACGGGGGTCTACGATAATGACTCTCATTTAGCCAGGTCATGACATTAATTTTGGCGTTTGATGAATGAAATAATCCAAATACACAAATGTTACCCATTGCTAACCCCTAATGTAAGAGTTTATTATAACATAAACATACACACATGTCTATCTATAACTATACTATTAAAATTCGAGAGTAAATAAACACATTAATCTATTTATTTAAGGCTAGCGTGAGGAAGTTTTCAATTGTGTGAAGGAATGAAAAGGAATTACATCGCGCGGTTGAAAATCTCCCAGACAACAAGAGAAAGAAATAGACTAGATTCTACAAGCCGAAGAGAGATTTTGAGTTAAACTTAACATTATTGAGGGATGCCAAATATTGAAAATGTATTATTAAAGTGCCAAATGCATCCCTCCAATTGAAAATATTTGTTTGTTGCTCAGTTACTTCATGTAACAGTTACTAAATTTTAATTTGAATTTTATTAATAAACTAGCGACCCGACAGGCGTTGTCCTGTACACACGTCTTAAATCCAAAAATATCAAACTTTTTTGAATAAGTTATACCAATCTAGAAATTTTTTTATAAAAAAATGTTATTACAATATCTGACGTCATCACATGCACAGTTACCACAATTCGACCTATCGATTGCGCGTGAATAAGTGTGTGTGTGTGTGTATACTGTGAACTAAGTTAAATATAGTAGAAACTATTCTAAATAGAAACTTAAACTTGTTTTAATTAAATGATAAAAAAAAATAAACTCGAGCTATTTTCATAACATGTATGTTTTTTTAATGCACAATAAACAAATTTATCGTAATGCCATTGAATGCACAATATTTTTGGTTAATCTTTGAGGGGTATAAACAAACAAATGCGATGGTTTGCCAACCCTCGGACACGCAACATATAATTGGCTGTGCGAAAAACTAAATTTACCCCTCTTAATTCTTTTTTTTTTCCCTTGCCATGCATTAGCAGAATAAACAACACACAGGGATAAAACAATTATGCGTTTTAAGGTTTTTAATTAGAGTATCTTTTAAATTAATTGCTATATAGGACCGAATTGCGAATCTAAACCATTCTCGAATCCACTTGAAAACACAAAAAAAATGTCATCCAAATCGGTCCAGCCGTTTAGAAGGAGTTCAGTCATATACACACGCACAGAAGAATTATATACATGAATATGTTTAAAATTAGTATATGTTTTTCCTTTTCCACTTCACATTTTACTACTGCTAGAATTTAAATCTGTAAAAGTAAGTAGCATTATGCCATCTATTAAAAACACATGTAAGAAACATGTGTTTTTAATAGATGGCATAATGTTACTTACCCTTTTTATGAAGTTGTTACCCTTTTTATGAAGAATTTGCAAAAATTCATTAGTAAGTTAGCAGGGGTCCTCAAACTGGAAAACGTAGCAATGGGTCTATGAGACGAAAAAGTTAACCTCTATCCTAATGCATTACTTGCGACCTTTTTAAGCAAACTACACAGCTTATGTTGTCAAATACTCAACAAACTTTAACTCGTAACAAATAACTGTACATCGTTCGCCATCTCACTAACAAAGGCACAAAATGACTCGACCGACTGCCTCCTTTCGACTAAATGAGTAATGATGGTGTATGGTGGTAAGCCTAAACACGGGGTGATAGACGTGGCATAATTTTGCAGTCTTGCCACAGTTGCCAATTGGCATTTCGTTCGAAATTCCCAAATTTTCGGAAAATATGTCTGGGAATATCTTATTGAGACTCAGTCAAAAAAGAGATTTCCCAGAGGCCAAGTCCCTGAGCTATTATGATCTTTGTGCATGCACACAGGGCCAATCCTAGAGTGTCGGCCGTCCGCGTGCAAAGACCTAATGTACCGCCCTTCTAGAGAATTTTTCAAACTTTGGCTAATACTTGACGTTGACGTTATGTGCTTGTATAAGAGTAAAAAGTAAAACATTAATAAAAATGCAAATAGACACAAAAATATCTTCATTCCTCTATTTTCATTTTTCTAAGCTGTAAGGCTATTATTAAATTGAAAAGTTTTATTTCCCCAAATGTATATTGAATTTAAACACACTCCTTGTCTTAGGTAATATTAACCCTTCAAGATATTTTCGTAAAGCAACTTTTTGCAGCCTCTGCCACGAATTTTGCTATCAAATTAAAGATGTGTATAAAAAGCAGACATTAATGGACTATGTATGCGGACCAGCACACTGTGCTCTAACATTCTATTTTTCTTAAGGCTGTTTTCGGCAAAAGCACGAGTTGATTGATTGATTGATTGAATATTAACGTCGCACTGTTCAGCTACACGAGGGCTTTTGGCGACGGTCCACGTAATTTTGAACCATGGTCAAGTGACGTGGACGACACCTGAGCTGGCACGGCACCCCCTCTCCTAATTACCACACCACACCAACGGGAGGACATTTCAGCTCTCGTGCATCGCTGCCCTACACGGCGGGTCTTTAGTGGTACTGGGCTCAAACTCGTGACAAGGCAAGCCATGATCCGATACCTATACCACTCGGCTACCGCGGCCACGGCAAAAGCACGAGAGCCTGAACTAAACGCGGAGCACATTTTCCGACAGAAAAATGCCTCAATTTTCATGAAAATTTGCAACGTTATAACTTATGCATCTGTTAACAATATAGCGTTTCTAAAATTTCAAAATATTCCTTGAATATTATTATTATTATTATTTCATTTTAACACGTGAAAGGACAGCTCATTTAACATTACGGTATAGGAGAAAAAACGCGAAACACATTTTCTGCCAGTAAAACTGGCTCAGCTCGGTCAAAAAGGTGAAGAATGATAAAATACGTTCTTCTCTAAGGGATAGTAAAGCCAGAATACAATATTAATTTTTCATTTCTTTTATATCTGAAAAAATGTTCCTAATTCGGGTCCCATTCTTTTACATGAACCGAAGATAGCCTTCAATAATGTTATGTTATCGGAAAATTGGGACTTATTTTGATTTTTCGATAACTGTTTAAAATTCTGCATGTTTATTCGACTTAAAAAAGTTTTATTTTGAGAAATTTTTTAAAAAATATGCTTGATTGGCGGACTTTGCTTCTGCCGTCTGCATACGGTGCCCGCACTGCACACCTGCTAGGATCCACCCTACATTCACACAGAAATTCGAGGATCAATTTCTAGTAGATAATACCTAATGATAAAATTGTATTGCTTTGAAATGTTTAATCTTTAATCTTAAATTTAATATCTTCAATATTTGCATCAGATATTTTATACTTCTTAGTTATATCCTAATACCAACACGAAAACCAAAACGATACCGAACCATTTGTCCACATTCCTAATCAGAAACTCTACTCCAAATGTACTCCTTCACGCAACCATTACTCCACACAATCCAAGGGCTATCGGAGAACATAATCCATAGATAACCCGACCCCTTCCTCCACCCTCTATCGTATTCTCCGAGCAATTAATCTCCAAAATCAGGACTCGAAGCCTACACGTAACACTGATGATAACACCGTGACAACACCTCAGGCGTCAACCACAGCCGCATCTTCTTAACGCACCACTAAAAGAAGGGGTGGTACGGCCAAAAGAAAAAAAAAAGAAAAAGATTCCTATCTTCTCCAGCAAAAAACAAACAAAAACATGAGTGATACCCTCATGACGCAGCCAGAAAGGGGGAAGGGGGGGGGTAGAGAATAAAAATTCTCGAACGTTAGGTGTGCCCGAACCTTGAGTCGAAAAATTTACATAATCACATATAATAGTCGGCGTTTAAACGCCGATTACAGATGCTCTCATTCAACAAATGGACAAATTTATTACACGTTGTAATGCTGGCGTATAACGTGTTATTCGGGACTTTGGGTAAACAAACGCATAGTTTGTACGGTGCGCCGTAGGTATCAAGCCTATATATAAATAGACACGTTTTTCTTTCTGATTGCTCGCTGAGTGGTACTTAGAGGGGTCTAATCATAGGGTGATGGGATAGCACCTCTGCTTGGAACCGGTCGTTACCGGATTCGACATAGGAACCACGCGTTTCGTGCAGAAGCAGGTGAAAGGAAGAACACTTAGGCCAGAGATTTTGTGTGTGTGTGTGTGACGGTTCCAGATTGAAGACACAGTGTGTCAGGGAAAGTTTCGGGGGTTTAAGTGAAACCAGTCATTCGGGTGTCAATCACTAAGGGTGCATGTGATGATTTGTATAGTATAAGAATATTTGTTTCTCTCTTTCGTTCTCTTAAAGCATAACATTTAATCATTTTCTCGAGATTAGGATCGTTACAAGGGGAAATTTTCGCGGACTCTAGAGTAGCGTGATTGAAGCATTACTTTGTTTGGCGCTTACTAAATCTGTGTTATTTTATTTATCTCAATCCAGTTGTGAGATATTTTTCTTCGCTCACCAAAGAGGTTGTTTATCACAGCTAGTTGAAAGTAAATATGTATACAGTGTAAACATTTTTTTCCACTTTTCTGTAGGGTTAACTTTTGATTGGTATCAAAAGTGGAAACAAATTACTAATGCAACGTAAAAAGAAAAAAAAGTCAGGGCTATCAGATCCTTAACACTGATCGAAAAGAACCTGAGAGAGTGTCTTTATTTTCAATGAATGAAAATTTAAGGAAAATTTTAAAAATTTTAATGCGATATCAATTTTGTATATAATGACAATACAATGCTGCCCATCCAGTATAGTGGTTATTGACGCTGACTGCTGTGCCATAGGGCCTGCGTTCGAATTCCAGAGAAGGCATGGATGTTTGTAAATCAATAGTGCCTCTGCGGCATGGGGTACTCTAAATGCCGTTGAGCCACAAGTCCTCTCCTGAGGTTGGGGAAGGGGAAGAGAGGTGGGAGGCCCCTGACCACCCCAGGGTGCTCTCCCTGAAAATCGGGGTGTAACTGAGCTTAATCGTACTGTCACCTGTATGGTTCTCAAAACTGTGGCTAACGATAGGCGTACATCTAGGCTTGAGGACCTCGAGCTGATATCGTCATACAGGTGGCATTAGTAACAACAGCATTGCAATGCAAACATATTACTACCTTTGTCTTCTCCAAAATTAACATTTGATTGCGTTAGGTGATGGTTAGTCATGGTTATGAGTGATTAAATGTTTGTTAACGACGCACTATAAGGCAGCCCGAGAGCTATTGTAGACAGACCTCGTAGAGTTCTAAGCCACGTTCAAGTGATGAGGAAAACACCTGAGCTGGTAGACCCCTCTCCAAACTACCACGCCACACCAACGGGAGGACTTCGAGCCATGACAGATCCATAAAGAACAAGGATTGTATACCTAACCACACTCTCCTATCTACCACACCAACCCAACCTGAGGACTTTGAGCCACTACAGATTTAACGTGCATCAGTCCCTCCACATGGCGAGTCTTCAGTGGCACTAAGGATCCAACTCATGACACGCCGGCCACAAGCTTGTAACCAGGACCACAAGGCTACTGCGGTCTTGGTCATGCTCTGGAACTCGAAGTCGGCATTTAATTTGTCCTGGTCCAAGGTCAAATCCTGGTGTCACGGAAAATCCACCGGTACAAAGGCCGATGCATATTAAATTTGTTGAGATTCAAAGTCTTCAGGTTGGCGTGGTGGAAAAGTTTGGAGAATGGGGTGCAAGCTCGGGTATAATTCTTATTAGTTGTACCTTGTAATTTTGAACTAAATTCGTCGCCAGTAGCTCTGGTGTAATTTCGTAGTGTAACTTTAATAAACAATCAATAAAACTTGAAAATTCCCCTCCTCCTTACACTTATTTTTACACTAGTGCTAATGAAAATTTAAATGCAAAAGATAATAAAATTTTTCTTTAATTACAGAAACTTATAAAAGAGCAAAATACAAATAAGAATTTTCAACACCCTTTTAAAAAAAAGGAACAAATGCTGCAGACCATACATTTTTTAATGATTTAAAAAATTGATTAATGCTCTTCACGGCCCATAAATTCATTTCAACGTAAAACTTTTTCTTTTTTAAAGGCACACCTTGTTCCACACCGTGGCATTACAAAACACCAGATCGACATATTTAGCCCGACAAATCACTTCCAACGAAAATTACTGCATCGCACGAACCTCCCCACATTGAGAGGAGGAAGAGGGGGGGGGGGAGAATAGTCAAACAAAACATCGAGCTCACGAAACGGTTTCTAATTGAAAACATCAACACCAGTTAACAAATCAAATTGCCCATTCAAAGAACTTTGCCCACAATCACTCATTTGTTTGCTTGCTTCAAAGGTGTCACGACGGGCCATACCAATCCAATCTGCCAAGAGTCGGTCTTTTTTAGCCAGGAGAAAGCGGCGCAACTGGCCAAAGGTGTCACGACAGACTGTGGCGCTATAAATCAACACCTCGTTAAGCCTCTTTAACTGGCCGATGCTCGCTGGAGATAGGTTAACCGCGGACCGCGCTGTCGTCAATCTGCAGGCCACGCCCACTGGCTTAACTCGAGACTAGGTATCAGCACTTGATTTCGGGCAGGTAATAAGAAAGAAGAAAGAGACAGGACGGGCCGGGAGGGGGGGGAGGGAGTGTATAATGAAGCGAAGCGAAGAGGGGGTGGGCTCCTAAATTTCTCTTGTTTGTTCTTGGGACATGCAAATGAGAAATGCCTCGGTGGAGAATATTGGGGTGGTTTCCTTTTCTTTTTTTAGAAGAAAAAAGTTTAGAAGAATGTGAGATGGTTTTATTTTATTTTACTTATTCTTAGGCAGGATTTTAGTGTGGCGGAGATTTTAGAGCATCAACGTTATAAAAAAATATTGCAAAAAATGTGCACTTTCGATGTGGGGAAAAAAATCATACTAAGTTTTATAATTTTTTTTTTATTAAGGTGACCTGTTCGAAACCAGTCATTTTGAAAAAGCGGATAAATGGTTAATTTTTATGATGTTTTGTGTCAGTTAAATTAGAATATACATCTAAATCTGTTTACGAATATTATTATAAGAAAACAAATTGAATGCAATTTTTTGGCAAAAAAAAGAAAGAAGAATGACAAATTTTCAACCATTCTCCTTTTATGACAAATGCTTCAAGAATAATATTTTGTTTATAGATAGGTAGTGACTCTCTATACGGGAGTTGAACTAAAATTTTTGAAATATTTGTTAGAAATGGATTTATTCATATTCTGTTATATCAGGGTAGGAAAATTTTAACAAAGAAACATTCGTTATATTATTTCAGTTGATCGTAACTATTAAAATAATTTGAATTTTTCAAAACTTTTTCTTCAGCCTCAGTATAGAAGCCCCAGCTATATTTAAGGTATCCAACTACGTCCGGAACCGTGATTTTGCAAAGCTTATAAATGGATAATACTTATGATATTTAGTGTCACTTAGATTAGAAAATGTATATAAAATTGTTTTAAGAATATTATTACATTAAAAAATTATTTAAGTACAATATTTTGACAAAATATGAACATAGAATGACGCAATTTTATGAAAAATGCTTCTATTATAATAATATTTTGCCTGTATATAGCTCAGACCTCTGTACAGAGGCTAAACAAGAATTTTTGAAATATTTAACTTAAAAGTGGATTTATCCATATTTTACAACAACAGAGGAGAGAAATTTTAAGGAAAAAACGCCGATAATTATTTCAATGGGTGGTAACTCTGAAAATAATGGGAATTTTTCAAAAACCCTAGTCCAGACTCTCTAGAAAAGTCTTTACTTTATATAAGCAAAATATTATTATTATAGAAGAATTTTTTTATAAAAGGAAAACGTTTTGTAAAAAGGTTATTCTAAGTTAATTTGTTGCCAAAATATTGTATTTAAATAATTTTTTTCGTCATAATGTCCTTATATATATAAAACTACTTTATACATGTATTCTAATCCAAGCAGTAGCGCACACAGGAATTTTTCAAGGGGGGGGGGGGCCCATGGTTGAAAGTTCACCATTCTTGTATCATGATATTTGTGATTTTGTCGATTTTCAGGAACAAAACACAGTAAAAAACTATTTATTGAATAAATAATTAGCATTAATTAATGAAATTAATCATTATTAATAAATATTTAATTAAATTTTACGTATTATATACTTAGAATTATAACCAACCGGAAATAAATCAAGGGCTTTGTAGGGGGGGGTCCGGGCCCCCCGGGCCCCCCCCCCCCTCCTTGTGTGTGCCACTGAATCTGACACTAAATATCATGAATATTATCCATTTATGCACTTTTCTAACTCACGGTTCCAAGCGTAGTCTGATACCTTAACCAAAATATTATTACTATGGAAGCATTTTTTAAAAAAGGAGAATGTTCGAAAATATTTCTTTCTTCATTTTTTGCCAGAAATAAAAATAATTAATTTACTTAAATAATTTTTTCTTGTAATAATATTCTTAAAGCAATTTTATATGTATGCATATTCTAATTCAACTGACGTTCAATACCAAAGAATTATTCTCTCTCTCTCATTTATACACCTTTTTAAAATCACGGTCAGTGCCGATTTAAGCTCATTTCGGGCCCTGGGCGCAGAAGATCTTCAGGCCCCCTTGGCACTGGAAGATCGAAATTTATAACCAGAAAATCTGGACAAGTACAGCTTATCCGGGCCCCTGGGTACCCGCCCCAAGCGCTCAGTGGATAAACCGGAACTGATCACGGTTCAGAACACAGTCAATCAACTTAAAGAAAAAATATAATTATATATGTTCTTTTTTTTTTTTTTTTTAACTGTTGATTGAGTTACAATTGTAAAACAATTGTAAGAGGATTGCTTTGTACAAAAAGAACGGTTATTTTTTTAATAAAGCTAATGCCTTCAGAGTATATACATCGAATCATTTTATCCAATTGCTCATGTCAAATTTTGGGGGGGGAGAGACATTTTTTAAGGAAACTAGGGTCTAAAATTCAACCAACGGTAAACATCAGTGGCACACAAAGGGGAGGGGGAGGTCCTCGGGTCCGGATTTTGATTTTTGATTCTCTTGATTTTTTTCGATTGATTATAATTCTTTGTATACAGTACGTAAAATTTAATTAAGTATTTATTATAAATAATAATTAATTTTATTAATTAATGCTTATTATCCATTTAATAATTAATTTTTAATATGTCTTTTGTTCCCGAAAATCGACAAAATCAAAAGAATATGTTGGGCGGCGTATTGGTGCATGATAAGAAAATAGTGGACTTTTCAACCTGTCCCCCCCCCCTCCCGCGCCCCCTTGAGAAATTCCTGTGTGCACCACCGATAAACATAGTTGATTTTTTTAAAAAAAGAACATGCTAATATGAGTTTATAAATTTCATTTCGTGTTACACATACGTTATATCCCCCCCTTTCCAGTTTTCGTTCCTTATTTTGTTGATAAACTACTGGATTTTATATGGATAATTTATGTATTCAAATTGTTATCAAACAAACAAGAGTATCAAGGCGATTGCATTAATAAAGCTAAGAAAAGAATTGACAAGATAAATGTATCAAGGTAAATTTCAAGGACGTATATAATCGATCTTCCTTTATAAGCGAATCAAAATGTTAAGCAGTATAGTTTAGTAATATTTCCTCACCTGCATCCCTGATTTTCATTGTTGAAAGTAATCTATTATCGACCTGTTTAGCAACAGTTGTGAAGGTAATTTACTCCCATTTTCTCGTAATTATATGAAAAAATTTACCATAATTATGAAAATGTGCGT
>BMAV01000753.1:211039-224318 GCA_019973955.1 Trichonephila inaurata madagascariensis
GATATTATGTTATTAGAGGCCACTTAGACTGCTATCTTTTATTTATTTTATAACGAGTGGCGTTTAAGAGAGATAGTAATTGGCTGAAATCCTGGATCGTGATTACGTTTTCCGAAAGTTCTCCACAGTCCCTTTTTATTTGTTTTATTTATAAGACATACTGATTATTATTTTTTTTGTAGATTAAGTACAGTATTTAGATTTTTATGTAATGAAGAATTCGTGTCTGGAATTAGAAGTTTTCCTATATGGGAAATACATGAGAGGAATTAAAATGTGTTCACAGGGGGACGTTTAAAGAGAGAAGTACTTAAAATTGGAGTAAATTGTTCGGACGATTTATTAACTGAGTTTTGAACCATTAATTTTTTTTTTTTTAAATTTATGGTCAATTAAGTACATTAAGAATACTGATAAATCAAAAACTAGAATCTGAAATGAATTGTAATTTAATGGGTTTTTTGAAGATTTGGGAACTGACGAAAAACACATATCAAAAAATGTACACTGTAAAACTTTGAAGACCAGTAAATAAACACAGTCGGACATCTACTTAACGAAATCGCTAAATCCGGATAAAAAGTTCGTTATTGTGGAAAATTCATTAAATAGAGATTCATCTTTCAGTGTGCTTTATAAACCATGTAATACAATTATTTAAAATTTATAAACACTATATATTATTTAACAACTAATATAAAAAAATTAAGTCAATTTCTACTTAGATCAACAAAGAAAAATTTTATTTTAGTTACTTTTAAAAAATAGTTACAATTATTATAAATATGTATATACATAGGACAGAATCACAACATTAAGTGGTAATTAATTTTTATTAACTATCATTAAGGTATCGTATTGTCATCCAAAACAATCGTGTACATAAAATTTCAGTTCAACTGAATGCTTTAAAACGTGAGAAGAAAAACTTTTCAAGTTTTGACACAAGTCGCGAAAAATGAAACCAATGTGGCTGTAATTATTTAAATAATTAATTTCAATCAATTAACTTTAATTAATTATAATTAAATTATCATGTTTTTACCCAAAACAATAGTGTATAGAAAATTTCAGCTCAAATGAGCGCTTTAAAATGTGAGAAAAAAAACCTTTTCAAGTTTTGACACAAGTAGCCAAAAATGATGCCAACGTGGCTGTGTATTTGTAATTCTTTGAATAATTAGTTTTAATCATTTTTATTAATTATAATTAAGTTACTGTGTTGTCATCCAAAATAATCATGTATATAAAATTTCAGCTCAATTGAGTGCTTTAAAATGTATTTTATTAATGATTGAAAATTCCACCAAGATAAACAAATATATAGAGAATATGAGCTAATAGTAGGAATTGAAAAAAGTAATTATTCACACCTTTTCTTTAAATTAATATTTGCTTATTTTATATTACCATCATATCCATCAGAAAGAAATCTGTCAGGGAAACAAGAAAATAAAATATTGTCCAGAAATACGCAGTATTTTCAACTTTAAAAAATAATTTTGTATTCAAATTAATGAATTTTAATGACATTTTCTAGTTTTAAGTCTACAAGTAGTTTTAAACATAAATTGTTTTATAACCAGTAATTTAAAGTATTTATTACCACATGCGTCCTTAAATTTAATTACTGATAAAGTCTGCTAATTTTGTTTGAGTTCTTTGTTGAATTTGAAAAAAAAATGTTTTCTCTTATAATGCCATTTGCATCTTTGCAATGCACCACAGACCCCTCAGGAATATTTTCTCCATACTGTAATCCACATCGCATTGTTTCAAATGATTTTATCGTTACAAAGGTCCAGAAATATTTAGAAAAAAGGGAGGGAAAAAATCAAATCGTTAAGAAAGAAAAAGTTCATTAAGTAGAAAACGCACTTCGTTATTTGGAGGCTGAACTGAAGTCAGTGGCGCAACAGCCCATAAGGGTTGGCCAAGGCCTACTCTGTGCCTATGTCAGTTAACATGACCTTAGCCGCTGGGGTGCATGTACCGATGTTTCGGTCAAGTGGTTAGTTCGATCACGTTATTTTGAACCACAGTCAAGTGGCGAGAACGACCCCTGAGCTTGCTCCTCCTCTCTAAACTACTACCCCACGCTCCAAACCTTTACATTGAAAACAAGTGAGTGAGTGAATATTAACGTCGCATTGCTCAGCTACACGAAGGTTTTTGGCGACGGACCATGTAATTTTGAACCATAGTCAAGTGACGTGGATGACACCTGAGCTGGCCCTCCCCTCTCCTAACTACCACACCAACGGGAAGACGTTTGAGCTTTCGACAGGTTTAATGTGCATCACTCCCCTACACGGAGGGTCTTTAGTGGTACATTGAAAACAAGCATCAGTCCTATTAGATTGCGGGTTTTCAGTGGCACTAGATTTCGAATCGTTGATTCGACACCGCAGGGCTACGAGTCGCGAACATGACCACTCGACTACCGAGGATACAATACTGGCAAGGAGTTGACGACCAGGACTAAGTGGCTCACGTGGATGTCTGACTACATTTTTATTTTTAAAAAATTTATTTTTTTATTTTTTTATTGAGAACATTTACAACCCCGTGCACCACAAAGGGGCTTACATAGAAGTAAGCGTGAAGTACACATCACAAAGAAAAGAAGGATTACAACACAAACATCCATGCCTTACTCGAGATTCGAACCCACACCCTACGGCACCGCAGTCAGCGTCACCAACCACTATACCGGACGGACGGCATTACACTTTTTATTGGGGCTATTTTTGTTATTGATACATATTTAATTCTTTTTTTACCACAATTTTCTTAAAACAAACATTTTAGACTAGGGGTACTCAACGTTTTTTCTGCTGAGCCGCATACATATGTTAGCTGTTTCATGCGGGCCGCATACATATGTTAGCTATTTCACGCTGACCGCAACATGAGGTTAAACTGGGGAAAGGGAGAAGGGGAATGTTTTAAAACCACATTGGAAATTTAAAATGTGGTAATTTGATCAAAATATTATGACTTCTGCGCTTTGCTTTTTTTAATTATTATTTTTTATAAGTTTTTTCATTTTTTCCACTAACACTAAATTAAAAGAATTTAAGAAACGCTCCTTTTTTGCATCAGTAAACGATTTCATATGATTACCAATTATACAACAAACTTGTGACGGCTCACGCGTCCTTTCTCTAACATAACCTCTGTGTTCTTTGACGCCCACGATTAATGGCAAATCTTTTCCAACCCAAATCCAAGAAGTGAAACGAGGGATAGATGCAAATAAGATAACCTTTAAAAGGACAGAAGTTTTAGTAAGCGCGATGGCAATTTAGAGAAAGTTCAGTTCAGAAAAGGTAGAAGCGTAAATTGACGGCTTACCTAAGAATCACGAAAATCTTGCCATTCATCCAAGGTACATACCATTGTACGTCAGCCTAGAGGAATATCTGAAGTGGATTGGACCGTTGCTTAGATTTCAAGGTAGGAAGATTATATTCTGAATGCGAATATATTGTTAGGATTGAGAGTATGCGGATATAATATAATTATATAGATAAGTGATCCAATTGCACAATTTGTGTTAATTAAGGCTAAGTGTTTTGGTTTATTCTCACTTAATATAAGTTTGTTCGATGTATAAGTAATTTAAGTTAAATTCTTAATAAAAGTCATATTAAGAATTCTAAAATGTCTCATCATTTCGAGAATCCCACACCTCTAACTTACGCTGAAACCCCTAGATATGGTCAACGAAGATTAACCATATCACAAACTTCATAGGATATGTCTTTGTTACTTCTGTGACATTACCACTGACAAAACACTTGGTTGCTGTTGCAAAGAATATTCAAGAAAGCCTATTTACATCTCTTGAAAGAGATCTTGGAGGAAAAGTGTCATTGAATGATTCCTGTTTTCAGGAATTTTTAAATTCAGCACTTTCGTGACAAATCAAACAAGTACTGTAATCCGTGTTTGTTTTTCACTACAAGTCAATCTCGATAGCATTTGAATATTTTTCGCTTGCAAAGCATGAAAGATTGTTAAAAATTAATTCTATCCATAAAATTGTAGCTACTCTACTGTTGTTTGTTATCACTAACCGTAACCGTTACAAATAGAAAAAGAATATTAATTCTCAACAGGACGACATCGACAGCCAAAAAGCAAAGTTGATATATTTGATTTCTTGTCACAGAATTTCCCACCAAATTTTTAATACATTGTTCTTAAATAACTGAATTTCTCAGAGCAATAGGTCATGGCCGGGCCACCTAAAAAAGACTTGGTGGGCCGCAGGTTGAGTATCGTTGTTTTAGACCATCTGGTAAACAAATTATAAAGTATCGAGAGAAATTGAAAAAAAGAATTTTTTTTTTAAACGAAAGAAGGAATTTTTCAATACATGATTGCTTTATTCCAACGTGTTTTTTGTTTGAAAGAGTTCCTCAAATATATTTATTATTATACGTTTGTTTTTTCTTCTATACAATTCAATCAACCTTCCATTATTATTTGCAGACGTTTTCAATTTCTTCAAATCCCACAGAACATTTAGATATACCCAGTTTCTATTTACGCTGATTTAATGGAAATGGTCACCCCCCCCCTCCACCTTCTTGTTCTGGTTCACTTTTATGTCGTAATTATCAGGTTTGATGTAGGCGGTCTACAGCGAAAGATTAGGACAAATCACATACTATCCATTAGTCGTAAACACGGAAGAAAATACTGAACATAAATCGAAAGTTGGGGAGAAGTCAACAAAAGATTAGTTTTTTGAACCCGGTAGATTTGACCGTCCACGAAATGACCAAAGAATAAATCCCAAAAATTTAATTCGACCAAGAGTAGCCTCGAGTTTCCAATGAGCAAAAAAATAGCTAACGGCTAGCTCTTGTGAATGGATTTTATATTTAATTTTTGCTGGGGTTTTTTTATGATGATTATATGTAAACGAACAATTTATAACCTAAAATTCTGTTTTTAATGGCACATTGATATAGTTAAGGAAGAAAAAAGTCCCCAACAATACATAGTGCATTTGAATGATTTTCATTTTAGTTCTTTGGTCAATTCAAAAGCTATTCATTTTATAGCTTTTGTAAATAAATGTTATAAAATTGAGTAAAGAATACTTTTTTATGCGTACAAGTTTTACATGAAGAATTCCTTCGAAAATTAGGCTTAGGAATCAATTTGATTTAAGGATTTAATGATAAAATAATTAAATTTCTCATAAAAAAAGAAAATAGAGCCAAACGTTCAAAACTTAAATAAAAATAATTAATAATAAATTTAATATTTGTTAAGTAATAGGAAAGAAAGTAATCTAAAGGGATTCATCCTGGATTTCTGAAGTTTTTTTTTTAATTACAGTTTTTTAAAGTTTTAAATTTGGGCAAATATAAATATACTTTATCTCAATAAATAACTCCTAAAAATGAACAAAAGTTCAGCTAGCTTATTGCTTTTGTTTCGTTGGCTTAGAACATCTTTAAATATTTTTTGTTTCAATATATGAAATTCCACAAGCGAAATGTTACACGTGAAAGGATTATGAAAATAATAACAATGGTAAAATAGAGAGAGAGACTTAACAGGTAAAGACGAGATTCAAGAAAAAGAATTCAAACCACCTTTAGAATGGATGTTTTGAATTTTTATTCATCATTTTGAATTCGAAAAATTCAAAATCATAGAATTTTCTATTTTAGAAAAATCTTTTGGTGATGTTTTTTAATGCAATCATTGTGTGTATAGTCTTTAGAAAAATTTAATTATTTTAGCAATTGAATTCTATTGAATATGTTAAACAATTGTAATTTTTTTAATCTTTCGTTGTATTTCGTATTTGTATTGTAACACGTCTTGTATAGGTTTATTATCGTTACATTTTTTAGTGTCTTTTCATTTTCAATACATTTTAAGTCAGTCATAAACTGTTTAAAGTTAATTATTTACTTTAAAAAGAAAAAATGTATCACTTTGTCAAAAAAATGCAGTTCAGTGAGAAGTTTTAAATTTAAACTCTCCGAGTACATTTTTTTTTCTTTGTGTAAAATAAATTTTGATGTTTAAGTAAATAAATCATAATTTTAAAAAAAAAACCTAAAAAATACCCTTTTATAGTTAATAGAACTAAAAAGTAAAAAATCATGTGCGTTTTCGCTTTAGAGTAGTAATATAATCCTTTAGTCGCCGAATCTGAAGTTACTCGCCAATTGTACAAATGGCAGCTGAAATTAGTCACCAAATCTGGAAATGAGAAATCGTTAATCCTGATCATCCTGATCAGGACAATGGTACAAAACTATAAAATTATTGTATTGGCACATCGGTCCTTCACAAATGTGCAAAATCTTGAATTAATCTGACCTTTTAAAGTGGGCACAAATCAAGTTCCAAGATTCCATCACATGCAGGTGAAGCTAATAAAACGTGTTAAAAAGAAGGAATAATGATATGGATAATAATTACCAAAAAAAATTACGTAATAAAGCTTTAATAACATAAATAAAGAGCTATTTCTTTTATTCAAACAACCTCTTCTTTAATACTTTAAAATTTCTCTACCATATACCTTTAAAATGTAGACAAATTATATACACTTAAAAAGGAAAAAATATCAAATATATTATATACATATTTTTAACAAAAAAAATCTGCTTTGAATTATGATTTATTTTATGCCTTAAGGTTTCCCCCTTCTATCTGCCATTCCGAGTTCGTGAATGCAATGTTAATCCTTTGCTCCTCAAACCTAGACTAATACAACGATTTGAATGCAATAAAATGCATTCGCGCGAAGATGACAAAAGTAATAAGTTTCTCTGGAATTATATTTTTCCTCCAGTTTTAGAAAATATTTATATGTATATTTTAATGAATAATTTGTGGGTTTTGTCATCGTTTAAGAAACTATATTAACAAATATTTTTGGTTATCGAATAAAAAATGCCATTCCACAGAAATCTTTAATTTTTTGTGTTTATTTTTGTTCTTGATGGAGATTTTTGTTGAATTTAACTACAACGTAGGAAAAAAAAATTTACAACTTATTTTGCTAGTGCTGCTGCTCCAGTAAAAAAATAAGCACAAGCACGACAAATACAAGCGTGTCGAATATCAAGAACACGTGATTTTGATGTTAAGATTTATAGGCTAAATGATAATTATAATAACGCGTTTCCAGTCAGTCAGAGAGTTTATGTGATTCGCTGTTGCCAACTTTTCTTTTTGCAGAAACTTTCTTTTAAAAAGTACATTTTTATCAACAATATAAACGCGCTTAGGGAAACAAAATGCACGTGATTTAAAAGTACAAGTATATTTTATTTTTATTTTGAAAAACTTTTTTGAAGAATCTCATCTTTACCCAGTTATCAAACTAGAAATTTTACCTAAATTTCACAAGTAAAACAACAAGTACAATTTTAATAACATTTCTAAATTTAATGGAGAACAGGGGATTGCAGTTATCATATGATCAATCATGAATTTGCCCCACTCACTACATCTTTTACTAAAGGAACTATTTATAGATTATAGACTATTTAACGTCGGACAATTGTATAAACTGTCCATATTTAATCAGATACCAGCATAAAATCCAAATTTTCATGGTATCGAGCAAATTTGAGATCATTTAGAACACAGAACCCCTGAATTTAAAATTTTGAAAAAAAAAGATGATATAGAGAAAGATTTATATAATAATGGGAAAAAAATAGAGGAAAATTTTTGAAGAAATCTAAAGAAATCTGTATCTAAAAGACTGAATAAAGTCAAAAAACCTTAAAAAAGGTTCAACACCTTAAAGAATGTTTGCAGAGTTTTATAAAATAATTTGTGTTAGTGTTCTTCATTTTTAGTAGTACATTTTTAGAACAACTTTCAGTTAAATATGAGAGATTTATAATTTTATAAAAAAATATATTTAGCAAAGTTTCGATTTTAAATTTTAAACTTTTTTTTAGTATTATTTTGTCATCAGATGTGACATGCAAAAAAAAATAAATTTTTTTTTAGTAATACTAAAGTTTGATTTTTTTCCTTTAAAAAAATGTTTGATAATTTATTTTAGTCGAATACTTTTGACCCACAACATATGCTATATTTTAAATAGAATAGTTAAGTTAGAAAAATTTTATTGGAGAACTTTTCAATCTGAAAATATGCCGAGATTAGTCCTATTCTTCTACACCAAAGGAAAATAGATTTGAAAGAAAGCTTTAATTAATAATAAAAGCTTTTTTTAATAATGCTACCTACTTTTAATAATGCTACCTTTATTTCATTTATAAAGAACTCTTAGTATAGTTTTTTTAATTAGAAAAAAACATAAAACTTTTCATCAGCGGGAAAATAGAACCGAATTCTATAGACATTGTATCCAACATTCGTTTTGGGACCCACATATCAATAATCATTACACGACAGAAATACAGCCATCATCGCCACAAGCAAATGATTTCATTATAACCACAGTTATTATTCTAAGATCCCTCAACTTTTTCGAAATCGAAACTACAGCCTTCCGAATGCTTTGACCATTAAGAATAAATAAATAAATAAATAAAACGGACAAGAGTTAATGCCTTGAGATAAATTTATACAGTAAATAGCTACATTGTGTTGAAGGGGAAAGAAGTCAACATATCAAAGGTAGACCGCGAATCAGGCGCGTGGTAAGTATAGTGCCAACGAATAAAAAAAAAAATGGCGAAAATGAAAGCTTTAATTCCAGAGATTACTGTTGTGTGATTTCCTTTTTTCTTCAGCTTTTCAAATTTATATTTCCGCGTTCTTGAAATTTGTTACTCCAAAGAATAGACATCAAAAACGCATTAATGCTTTCCTCGATTCTTCGGCGTTTTTTTTTTCTTTTCCCCAAAGTGGAATTTCCGAATACTCTGGTGGCAATTGCAAATTATTTGAGAAAGAACAGCCATGTGTAGGAGATTCTGTTGCAAAATCTATTTCGACGTTCCTAAGTAATTTATATAAGCTTATTATTATTTTTTTTCCCAAATCGAATTTGATACGTTGTAATTTTGAATTGAATTAGGTCATTTAAGTATATCTTTTTACTTGGTTTTCATGTTTAATTTGTTCTTGACCTGAGTAAAAATAATTTGAATCGTTTTTATCTGAGATAGATTAATCAAAAAATTGAATTCTCGGGCCAAAAAAATCGATTTTTTAAATCGATATGTAGCACTAAATCGATTCAGTGAATCGATATTTCATCCTTGAAAATCGACATTTGATTTTTTTCCTTTTTGGTAAAAACCATAAAAAAGGAAGAATTTAAACATTATTTATCGCAGGCAGTGGTGCACCTGAAGTATGATCCTATACTTTACTGGCAAGAACAAAAAAACTGTATTTACCATCAGGTTCACTCAATAGCCATGATCTATATGAGTATCGTGGGATCATCTGTTTCTTGTGAGCGGCTTTTTTCGATTGCCGGAAACTTCGGAACCACTTGAGTCGCAGTAGACTTGAGAGATTATTGTTTTTAAAAAGTTTAGATGTTAAACATTGGAAATTATAATCTATATCATCTGTTTCCTAAACTTTTTAATGGAACAAATACATTTAGAAAATAAATGTCTTCTTTTATACATGATACTTTGATATGGTATTAAAAATAATTGTAATCGTCGAATAAAAAAAATCCCCTGATTTTATTGACAAGAGATCGTTTATTATGGTATTTTTCTTGTTTTTCATAAAATGGATTTATATTTACATTGTAAATGCAGACTTGAAAAAAAAATCGATTTTTTAGATATGGATCTTTTAGACCTCAATTTTTTTGTGAATCGATTCATCAGGTTGATTCGAATCGATTTAAAAATCGATCTTTTTCGGAAAGAATCGCCATCCCTACTCAAGGGCCGCATTAAAGAAGTGGGGAATACCGGAGAGCCGCATCTTTTTAAAAATGATTGCATTCCTTAGTTTACTTAGAAAAAGCACAAATTGTACCAATTAAAATCAATAAATATAAGTTAAATAAAGTAATGGCAGTATTATTCAAATTATTTGTGCTAATTTCATATCTGTAGCTCTAGCAGTTTTGCCGCCCTGGACAAAAATGGAAAATAAAGCCCCTCTCCAAAGCAAAAAATAAAAATTAAAAAAACACATAAGTTATTCATATAGATACACACCTATAAAACTGGAATAATATTTGCGAATAAAAAGTGGCATAACAATTTATATATATATATATATCACTTTAAGTCTTAAAAATACAAAATCATTCGAAATTAAGAACATAATTACCTGTTATTATTTGAAACGAATTAAATATTAAAGAAGAAATCACCCATTTTAGAGGGTCAATTTCTTCGACAAAAAGTCTACTGATGGTGGGGATCCCAAGCGTTTATTTTAATTTATAGTAACTACATTCGAGAATAAAATAAAACATCTCATGTGGCTCTCTAGCTATCAACAACTCCAATTACCCCTGTCCCCTTTTGGATAGCTGACACCGGACATCGTGTGGGTGAAAGGAATGTCTGTTGTGACCCTACTCAGCGGGATGGAGAGAAAGTTACTAGTGAAAGATGTGTAATCATATCAAATTTCATGATTTAACATTTAGTCCCGTCTCGAGCCCTTTAAGTTTCTTCAGAAAAGAAAACTGACATTTAACATACAGTGAACACAATAAGGAAATAAGATACGTTAGATGAAATACAAAATTCCCACCCAATAATATTTCAAAAAATAAATAAAAAATTTTGTAACAAAAAAAGAAAAAAAATTCTCTAATTCGATTCAAATGCCGCCCTTAAAATTTGCCTCCACGGGCAGGGGTGCGGTTTTTACGGCCCTAGAGCCACCCCTGCTGCAAGCACACTCTTCATTTTAGAATTAGCTTAATAAGACATTTTTCTGCAATTTTTTTTTTTTTTTTTTTGAAATTGGGAGTGAGATAGCTTCTTGAAATGTTCCTCCCAACTTGCAAAATAATGTCAGCCATTTTGCATCAATTGATCTTCATGCAAGAAAAATTTTGCTCACAAATATATGTTAACCCAAATCTAGAGAGCATTTTCTGCCTACTTAATTTTTTGACTATCTTGTCGGGATGCAAGAAAACTCTGAGTGCCACATTTGGGCCGCAAGTAGCTATTCGCTCATCCCTGAATTATACATTTACAGTCCGACCTCTATATAACGAAGTCACTAAATCCTGGAAAAAAGTTCGTTATATAGAGGTTCATCTTTTAATATACTTTATAAACCACATAAAACAAATTTTAAATCATAAACATTATACATTAAAAAAAGTAATTATTCGCATCTTTTTTTAAATTAATGTAAGGCTATTTCATATATCATACCCATCACAAAAATGAAAGAAAGAAAAACTTAAAGGAAAACAAGAAAAAAGAATGTCGAAGAATTTACTGTATCTTCAATATTAAGAAAACAATTTTATACGAAAGTTAATGAATTTTATATAAGGACATTTTTTATAATTTAAGGCATACAAGTAATATTAAACATGCATTATTTTATAATTAGAAGACGGGAACACCAGACCACTCCACTGAGATTGAAAGAGGATATCGAAGATGTTTCCAGTTAACTGGGCAATGGGGTTTAAAGGTTGCACTTCTTGGATGAAACATCCAGGACTGTATTACTCTCGGCGAGTTAGGATCTAATAAAACCAGTTCAAGATTTATAACCACCATAAAATGTATTAAAGATAGAATAACTTCACATTTTTTTCAGAAATACTTTTAAAAAAAAGGGGAACAAAAATTGAATCACAAAAGAAAAAGCTCGTTATATAGAAAATGCACTTCGCTACAAAAAGGTTATTTTACGAAGAAAATCGTGAAATGTTCAAAGTTCCATGGTACAGTTCGCTGTATAGAAAAATTCGCAATATAGAGGTTCGACTGTATTTGAAATTAGTGTATTTCTAATCATCTTAACTATTGTCATTTGAAATTTACTTCTTCAATAAATTATGTTAGACATAATCGACAAGCCTTTCAACTATAAATAGTAATGGTAATGGTAGGCCCAGTACTAGACGCGGACATGACATAATAATGCAATCGTACCACTTGTCAGTTGGCATATAGTTCGAAATTCCAATTTTCTCGGAGAACACGTCCGGGAATAACATTTGACGATTAATTTTTCAGATCATGATCTTAATGAAGCCGAGTCAAGAATGAGATGATATCCCCCTCCAAGGTCGAGGCCCGGTCAGTTGGCCCAGGCCTTAAAACGTCCTTGAAGCTATGTTATTTATTTCTCATAATTTGACGCCCTTTGCCCCTACGATACACATACAGTCGGAACTTTATGTAACGTAGTCGCTAAATCCCCCAAAAAAAGTTCGTTATATGGAAAATTCGTTAAATAGAGATTCATCTTTTAATATATTTTATAAGCCGCATAAAATAAATTTTAAATTCATAAACACTATATATTAAAAAAAAGTAATTATCTACATCTTTTTGTAAATTAATATTCATGTATTTTATATATCTTTCCCATAAAATAGAAGGAAGAAAAACTGCAACAAAAAAAATATGTATATATATCGAGGTATATACTGCAATTTTTTTCAACATTAAGAAAGTAATTTTAAATTAAAATTAATGAATTTTATGAACATTTTCTAATATAAAGCATACAAGTAATCTTAAACATACATTATTTTTTTTTATATCTAGAGATTCTAAACATGTATTACCACATACGTCCTAAAATTTAATTACTCATAAAATCTGTTATTTTTTTTTTATTGAAAAAATACTTTGTTTCATAATACGCCTCACACATCTTTGTAATGCACCAAAACTCCCTTTATGACCACGATAAAATGTGTTAAAAGAGTGAATAACTGAAATGTCCAGAAATACTTAAAACATAGCGAGAAAAAAAATTGAATCCAAAGAAAAAAGTTCGTTATATAGAAAATGCACTTCGCTATTAGGATGTTATTTTAAGAAGAAAATCGTGAAATGTTTTTGGTTCCAGGAAAAAGTTCGCTATATTGAAAAATTCGCAATATAGAGGTTCGTTATATAGAGGTTCGATTGTAAATATTTTGCTAAGGAATGACCAGTGGAGTAAGATATAATCGTTACTCAAAAAAACTGTTCCTGTAACTTGAAATTATAGGCAATATATTAAAACGATGTTGAAGCGTTTTTTAATTAACATACAATGCCATAACCCTTATGCAATGCTAGTATGAAGTGAACTCAGTAGCGCACACAGGAATTTTTCAAAGGGGGGGGGGGGG